>JBBMOL010000579.1:0-144067 GCA_037954665.1 Laguncularia racemosa
AACAATTCTCATGCAAACTTGGACTGAGAAACAAAGATCCCAAATTTACTTTGAACCACTTCCAATCCATGGAAATAATACATTCCTACTAAGTCATTCATCTCAAACTTTTTCTGCAACTTCAACTTGAATTTTGCAATGTATTTCAAATTGCTTTCAGTTATGAGGATATTATCCACATAGATGGAGACAATTACAATGTTGCTTTGCCAATGCCTCACGTATAAGGTTGCTTCATTCAAGCTCCTCACAAAACCTTCATTTAGCAAATAATCATATATTTTTGCTCACCAAGCCCTTGGTGCCTATTTCAAACCATAGAGGGTTTTCTTCAACAACAATACATGATCACTTCCATTTGTGAACCATGTGGCTGTTCTACAAAAACTTGCTCCTCCAAGTCGCCATTAAGGAAAGTTGGCTTGACATCTAGATGGTAGACTTCCCATCCATTACTTGTAGCTAGAGTTGGGAAAGTGGGTCGAACGAGCCTACCCACCCCAACCTGTACCGGCCGCGGGTCGAAGCATGCTAGCTCGCATTGGCCCGTACATGTTGTGGGTCCAAAAATTCGGCCCGCTCTGCCTCGCATAGAGTTTTTTTTTTTTTTTTTTACAAAATAAAAAAAATTTCATCATCAACTCTTTCTTTATTTATCGTTTATCATTTTCTTTTCGCAACCATTTAATTTGTTTAATTCTAAGGCAATGTTAAACTTTTTTTTATCTTTCATATTCTAGTGGCGATGACTAAGCACGAAATCACAGTCTAAGTATAGAATTTTTGTGTTGTATTTGTGTGTTGTATCTCCTTTTTAGTTGTTACTTTTGCCTTTTAGTTCATTTACTTACTTTACTTTTAGTTTTACTATTGGTATTGGACAACGTAGTGAGTTAATTTGAGTTTTTTTTTTATATAAGTCGTGCGGGCCAACTCATGCCCGTGGCGAGTTGGCCCGCCTCGATCCACAGGCCACTTGGGCATGGGCCAAAATTTTCTGCCCACCCTACATTCTTGGCTCTACTTGCAACCAAGGCAAGGAGTAATCAGATCATGTAAAACCTTGCAATAGGCATAAAAGTTTCAGAATAATCCACTTCATACAGTTATGCATACCCTTTCACAACTAGCCTCACTTTATGCTTGTGGATGGAGCCATCTGGATTTAATTTCAGCTTAAAGATCCACCTCGTTCCAATTACTTGCTTGTTAGCTAGTCTAGGAGTTAGAATCCATGTCGAATTCTTAGAGATCAATCCTCAATTCCTCTTTCATTACAGCTCTCCACTCTAGAATCTTTAATGGTTCATCAGGAATTGAAGGCTCTAAATAGGCAACATTGCATCCATTGAAAATATCTTCCAAGGTTCTTGTTCCTCTGATTGCATCTCCATTTCCCTCTTCTTCAGAATCCTCAAGATCAGTTTAAGGAAATTCGTGAAATGGCTCATGGCTATCAACTGGCTTAGGAGTCGATGAATCCATTTTATTCTAATCCCACTCACTTCCTTCATCCACTTTTAATCACCTTCTAATATACACTTACTTAGTGATTAGATTTAGGACCCTATAGCCTTTAGACTCGCTACTATAACCTACCAAAATTCCCTTCTCCACCTTTTGATCTAATTTTCCTCTTTTCACATCAAGAACAAGGGTGTAACATACACTTCCAAAAACATTCAGACGTGATACACCAGGCTTAACTCCAAATCACGCTTCAAATGGAGTCTTTTCCTTTATAGCTTTCATCAACAATCCGTTTTGAAGATATACGGCTGTGTTGACAGCTTCGACCTATATGATTTTTGGCAAATTCTTCTCAAACAAAAGGCATCTTACCATATTCATCATGGACTGATTCTTCCTTTCACTTACACCATTTTGTTGAGGTGTATAAGTAACATTTAATTGATGATGGATGCTAGCTTCTTCTGAGTATTCCTTGAATTGATTTGATGCATATTCGGTTCCATTATCAGATTTCAAGCATTTAATCATGAAGCCAGATTGTTTTTCAACCAAGGCCTTAAACTTCTTAAACATTTTGAAGACCTCTGATTTTTGTTTTGAGGAAACATACCCAACAATATTGTCAGTAATCATCAACAAATAACAAGAAATACTTGCTCTCATTATACAAAGGAATACTCATAGGCCCACACACATCGGAATGGATCAACTCCAATTTTTCAGAGGCTCTCCAAGCTTGGCTAACTGGAAAAGAATCTTGGACAAATTTTCCACACTAGCATGCATCATAAATACTACCATCCTCTATCACACGCATCATTCCCACAACCAAGTTCTTCTTACTTAACAATTCTTGGGTCCAAAAATTTGTATGCCCAAGTCTTTTATGCCACAAAGATGTCTCTTTCTTAAGACTCAAACAAACATCGACCTCAGACTTGCTCCAAACCAAAGGAAAACGTCTCCTATTCATTTCAATAGAGAATAGAATCTAACCACTAAAGTTGCTAATCTCACACACAATATTTTTAAACACAACCACATAACCATTCTCAAATAGTTGACCAACGGATAGCAAATTTAAATTCAAATTAGGAATATAAAGTACATCATCAATGATTTTTTTACCTAATATAAATTTAATACAAACAACCCTTTTTCCTCTGAAATTAACGAGTCTTCCATCTCTAAGCCTAACCTTAGAGGAGTAGCTCATATCAAGGTCTTCAAAACTACTTAGTTTAGTGTCATGTAGTGCATACAACCACTATTGATGAGCTACACATCAAGATTGTCAGCAACAACACAACATCTAATAGCTCTGGCACGTTTTGCAGTGCGTCCAATAGTTTTCTGTGTGTTCTATGGTGCATCCAACAACTTCAACATGTTTTGCAATGTGTCCAACAACTTCTATGTTTTCAGCAATTACGGTGGCCACGAACAAGCTTTCTTCCTACTAGTCTATACATTCTGTTGCTGAGGTTGATTGCACAATGCTTGTTGGTCACATTTGGCTCCACACACCTTCTCAACATGGCCAAATTACTTGAAACTTTAACATTGCACTTCAAGTCTAAACCAATAGTAGTTTTCCATTTGGCTTGTCTTCTTACAATGTATATATAGTAGACACAAAAATGCTACAAATACAAAATAACAATCGTCTGGTCTAGTGGAGAAAATAGTTATGACTGGTTATATGTAAAAATAATATTACCTTTCACATACCTCTAATATATAGAAAACTGAAACCTGTGGTTGAAATTGTTGTGACAGACGTAAATTCCTATTTGTCATGTCAAACCTTCATCACCTCCGTAAACTATTGAGAGTAGAATAGTTAAAGATTCCTAAGTCTACTTACCCTTATTATAATGAAATGAATAAACCAAAGAGAAAGTAGATCTAAATCTCCTTTCACTCTATGAAATCTTTATACTAAATTAAAAATACATGTAAGTTCTCTATTGGTGCTTGAAATATGTGCATAGTGATTCTCATGCAAGATATGCAGGACTAGGAAGCACACAAAAATAGATTTTGATTCCTGTCTCAACCCTTCCTTCATGCTAGTGCTTCTTGTGCATCTACTAGCTCATTAGCTTTTGTTGTTGTGCTCACCGCTCATCACTTCATGTAGACAACAATTAAAGTTTGTTAGATCCAAAAGTAGTCTTGTCAGCTTAAGGCACTATGTTTTTTTATTGGTAAATTATATATTTTGTAGGGAAGGACAAGAAAATAGAACTTATTCCATTCCTATTCTACTTTTGATAAGCCTCCTTTATGAACTTCTATGGTGGTTAGTAATACTCTATTAGAAGAAAGATTTAACTGGTCTAAGTTAACTACATATATTAGAATAGCTCCTTGCTAGGGGAAATTCATGTATACCGATTAAGAAAAAACCAATCACGAATTGCCCAACACATAACCGATGTTATGCCACATTTTGTTCAGATGCTACTTGTCATATACTTTAGGTTTGATACACAAAGATAGGTCCATACAAGTATTTTCCATTCATTGGGATTGAGAGACATATGTTAATGAGTCAAATTTATACGAATTATCTATGTCTTAACTAAAGTTTTTTCTCTGATTGTGATTATGTTAAATATTCATGTCTTAGAATAAGAAACCACATTTAGTGGAAAAAATTTCCACCAATTCTTCATTGAGTCTGGGGCATCTCATTTCTTGTTCCATCCACCAATTGAGAAACATCACAAGTCAAGAATAGCATACTCACTCAACAGCTTCAGAACAAGATGGCAGCAGAAGAAGAAAATGATTATTACACAAAAGACGGGACCGTGGACTGCAAGGGTGATCCAGCCGATAAAAGGAAAACCGGAACATGGAAAGCCTGCCCCTATATTCTAGGTACTTGTCTGAACAACTTGATGCAGTAAACTGATTACATTTCGAAAAGAAATTGTTAATAAACCTTACCTTTCATACATAGGAAATGAATGCTGCGAAAGATTGGCATATTATGGGATGGCCACCAACCTGTCGCTGTACTTCGTGCTTCGTCTGGGTCAGCATAAGACTACTGCTTCCAACAATGTCACAAGCTGGAGCGGAACATGCTACATAACACCTTTGATAGGAGCATTTGTTGCCGATGCGTATCTCGGAAGATACTGGACAATCGCATGCTTCTCCATCGTATATGTTACTGTAAGCCTTTTTGAGCCTTTTTCTAATAATATAAGAGAAAATTAGGAACCTTTTTCAATTTTTGAAATATATGAAGATAAGCAAATGCACCAATTGCAAAGAAGGTGTAAGTTCAATTAGTGCGACAAGTGGTCTTTAGCGACAAAAATATCCTCGGGGAATGAGGCGCATTAATCATGTTATTTTCAATAAATAGCAGTTATAGGGAGAGCTTCCAACCCCGATAAGTTTTCTTTTTTCCTTTTCCCATCCTAGTGGAAGAACGGTATTCAAGCCAAATGAGCTAAAAGAGCCTTGGCACTCCCGTCGATAAGTTGTAATGAACTTACATTGCTCCTATGATCATGAACTTGGTGAACGGTATAAAAATTTTGTGAAGGCAACACATTTATAAAGGAATTTATCCCAAAATATAACTTACATCTTATATACATTGTATCTTCTCCAGGGTATGACTTTGTTAACATTGTCCGCATCAGTAAAAGGCTTAAGACCAACTTGCTATGACAAAGATCATTGCCATGCTACAGACACTCAAAGTGCAGTAACATTTATAGCACTTTACTTGATTGCACTTGGTACTGGAGGTATTAAGCCCTGCGTCTCATCCTACGGCGCAGATCAATTTGATGACACCGATGAGGCTGAGAAGAAACGAAAGGGTTCGTTCTTCAACTGGTTTTATTTCTCAATCAACATTGGTGGCCTCGTTGCCGGTTCTGTGCTGGTATATATACAAGATAATGTAAGCTGGGGATGGGGTTTTGGTATCCCTGCAGTTGCTATGGCACTAGCTGTAGTGAGTTTCTTTTTAGGTTCTCGGCTTTATCGGAACCAAAAACCTGGAGGAAGTCATCTCACACGCCTTTGTCAAGTCATGGTAGCATCACTAAGGAAGTGCCAAGTCGAAGTGCCCGCTGACAAATCACTTTTGTATGAGACTGCTGACATTGAGTCCACAATCAGGGGTAGCCGCAAGCGGGATCACTCGAAAGGTTTGAGGTTAGTTTCAAATAATGGATTAAAAGCAATAGTCCTTGCATTGAATTTAAGGTGTAGTAACTGAACAGTCGCGACAAAATTAAAATCTTCACTTCGATGCGGAAATGAAATTTAGAAAGAGAAGAATTATGTAGGTACTGCGTAGAAATAGAAGAATCCAATGTCTAAGTAGCATTTTGTTCTGTTTTTCAGTATGATAATCCAAGAATCCAATATTTTCAAGTAGAAATCCAAATCTTAACTCAGAGAAAGGAAAACAAAAGGAAAGGAAATTAATTTTCTTCCAACAGGCTTCATCCTAGAAAAATTAGTTAAATTATTAGCTAAACTAAAAGTTTAAACTTGTTAAATACAGTACCATTTTATATTTATTTCTTAACAAGTACCATATAACTATCATGTACTCGAAAATTCATCCTACAGCATGATTTTTTTTTTATCTAGTATTTATCAATCACAAAATTCTTATTATTGCGTACTTCCAACCTCAACATCTTCATCACTTGATATGCAGCTTTTTTGATAAAGCAGCAGTGGAAACACAATCTGATCAAACTAAGGGTTCTCGAAACTATTGGAGACTCTGCACAGTGACCCAAGTGGAGGAGCTGAAAGCTATTGTGCGACTGCTTCCTATTTGGGCAACTGGGATTATCTTTTCCACCGTGTACAACCAGATAAGTACCTGGTTTGTATTTCAGGCCTTCACCATGGATCGTCATGTTGGAAACACCAGCTTTGAGATCCCATCTGCCTCACTCTCCATCTTCGACACTCTTAGCGTCATCTTTTGGGTCCCGATCTATGACCGGATCATTGTACCAGCAACTAGAAAATATACTGGTCACAAAGGGGGCCTGACACAGCTGCAGAGGATGGGGATTGGCCTTTTCATATCAATTTTTGCAATGATATCTGCCGGAACATTGGAAGTCCTTAGACTTAAAATGGTGAGGAGGCATAACTACTACGACAGCGAATATGTTCCAATGTCAGTATTTTGGCAGGTTCCACAGTATTTCATTATTGGGTGTGCAGAAGTTTTCGCCTTCATTGGGCAGCTGGAGTTTTTCTACGAGCAAGCACCGGATGCCATGAGAAGTATGTGCTCTGCTCTTCAGCTCACCACAGTTGCACTTGGAAGCTACCTGAGTTCCCTACTTGTAACCATTGTTAAGGACATCAGTACTAAAAATGGAAAGTTGGGTTGGTTACCTGACAACTTGAATCGAGGTCACCTTGATTACTTCTTCTGGCTCTTGGCTATCCTAAGTGTGCTCAACTTGCTTGCTTTTCTTGGGGTAGCAAAGTGGTACACATACAGGAGGCCAGTGGGAACACTCCGCTGAAACCAATTTGGAGCGCTAGCTGAAGCTCAAGTTTATGTTAACATTCACACCCTTTAAGGAGCACATATACAAAGAAAGCCTTCTCATGGATCAAGATCCGTTCTAGCCGGAATTTAGTGTTCTTAGGTTTCAACAAGTTTGTGGAAAATTTCCAGCTAAGTGAGCATATTACATCATGTTAATTGGCTTTTTCTTGCCTGGTTATGATAATTTCACTTTTTATGTACTTATTTCTCGTCAAATGTGTAATTAATATTAAAAAATATAAAAAATAACTTTTCAATTCTTAATAAATATCATAAGATACTTGTTAATAAAATGCCAGGTAATAAATTATTCATTTGAGTATCATGCTCATGGAAATTTGAAGAAGACTGAAAGAGAATCACAATGACGTGGCTACTTCCAAAACAGCTGATAATTTTATCATGGATGATATGATTACCAAGTTGTCTAGTAGTCACAAGTTGATGCACTAAGATGCTAGAGACAAGCTTCTTAGAATACGTTGTCCCCATCTGTTATAGAGTCATGGTTAGACGATGACCTCTTGATCTTCTCAAGGGGTTCTGTTCTCGTTAACTAGTACACACAAAGAAAAACATAAGGAACATTTTAAAACAGCAGCTATACATTTTATCAGATGATAATTTAATGATTAGTTTCATGATTAATTTTAAAAATTTTATTTTTTATTTTTATAGTTTTAAATTAAGAGAAATAGTAGTTTAAAAAACTAAACGTATAAAATTTTGGAATAAATAATAAAATAAATTAAAACCATAAGTTTATGATAATTAAACAAAAATTTCAAATAAATATTTACTCTCAAAATAATCCATTTAGCATAGTCATAAAGTTTCATGTAAAGATACTCTAATTACCACCCCTAACTAAATTACCACACGCATCAAGTGAACCTAGAAAACCTGATTTTTTGCTACCATATAAAATTTGATTTTCCCTTACCATCCTGAGCTTATTGCTTCCATCTTTTTTTTTTCTTTACAAAAGTTAATAGAGAGAGGGACAACAGAAGCTAGAAAATGGAAAAAGAAAAAAAAAGAAAAGTTCGTAATTTTTACATACGACATCTAAATTGTAATCTTAGACCACTAACACCATCTTTGAAGTGAGCTCTATAAAAATAGACCTCACTTGTATGGTAAATTTTAGTTCTAAACTAGACCTCCGTTTGCTTTTGATTAACTAATTTTATTCTTTTAGACATAAAAGCCAAGTTTTCTAATCAAGTCAAACTAAGACACAAGATAAGCTCCCCCATACTTCTACACCTAAGCAATAGTACCAAGTATGGAGTATATCAAATTTTACAAAAAAAAAAAAAAAAAAAAAGAGAAAAGAAATAAGCACACATTAGAACTTACATTACACAAGTAAAAAATACAGCAACAGTATCAATAGTAGTAGTAGTAGCAGAACATAGCATGCTTCAAGACTCTTCCATGATGCAAGTTACATTACACACACCAAGACATGATCTAAGGAATTCAAATCTTGGTTTTTGTAGTGCCTTCGTGAAGATATCGGTTACTTGGTCTTCACCATTGTAATGCTTAATCAGAACTTCCTTTTCCTTCTCAGCCTTGCGAATTACATGAAACTTGATCTTGATATGCTTAGTCTTGCCATGAAATACAAGATTTTTCACCATAGCTACTACAGATTTGTTGTCACACCAAATCGTATTTGCGTTGTCATGCTTAACTCCTAAATCAAGCAAAACTTTCCTCAACCAAAGAGCTTGGTTGACAGTAGTGGAGGTGGCTACATACTCTGCCATAGCGGTTGATTGTGCGACACAAGTTTGCTTCTTCATTCCCCAACAGATGGCGGTTGAACCAAGGGAGAGGTAATAGCTTGATGTGCTCTTCATGCCCTCATTTGTTCCAGCCTAATAGCTGTTGGAAAAACCCAACAAATTCAGTGAATTTGATCTCCAATAGAACAAACCAAAGTCACAAGTGCCACAAACATATCTCAATATTCGTTTAGCAGCTGTAAGATGAATATGGAGAATTCGTGAATCTTGATAGCAAGCTTGTGGCAAACATGATGTCTGGTCTAAAATTGGATAGATTAGTAGTGAACCAATAAGACTACTATAGACGGTGACCTTTGCTGGTTGTAATTCTTCCGTCTTCTTCAACTTCTCGCTGTGGATAGCTAGAGTACTCACGAAGTTAGCTCGATCAAGCTAGAATCTGTTCATCAATTCTCGTGCATACTTGGACTGAGAAACAAAGATCCTAAATTTACTTTGAACCACTTCCAATCCAAGGAAATAATACATTCTTCCTAAGTCATTCATCTCAAACTTTTGCTATAACTTCAACTTGAATTTTGCAATATATTTCAAATTGCTTCCAGTTATGAGGATATTATCCACATAGATGGAGACAATTACAATGTCAATTTGCCAATGCCTCACATACAAGGTTGCTTCATTCAAGCTCCTTACAAAACCTTCATTTAACAAATCATCATTTATTTTTGTGTACGAAGCCCTTAGTGCCTATTTCAAACCATGGAGGGCTTTCTTCAATAGCAATACACGACCACTTCCATTTGTGAAACCATGCGGCTATTCTACAAAAACTTTCTCCTCCAAGTCGCCATTAAGGAAAGCTGACTTGACATCTAGATGGTAGACTTCCCATCTATTACTTGTAGCTAAGGCAAGGAGTAATCTGATCGTGTCGAACCTTGCAATAGGCATAAAAGTTTATGAAAAATCCACTCCATATTATTGCGCATACCCTTTTACAACTAGCCTCACTTTATGCTTGTGGATGGAGCCATCTGAATTTAATTTCAGCTTAAAGATCCACCTCGTTCCAATTACTTGCTTGTTAGCTTGTTTAGGAGTTAGAATCCATGTTGAATTCTTAGAAATCATCCTCAATTCCTATTCCATTGCAGCTCTCCACTCTGGAATCTTTAATGCTTCATCAAGAATTGAGGGCTTTGAATAGGCAACATTGCATCAATTGTAAATATCTTTTAAGGTTTTTGTTCCTCTGATCGCATCTCCATTTTCCTCTTCTTTTGAATCCTCAAGATCAATTTAAGGAAATTCGTGAAATGGCTCATGGTTATCAGCTAGCTTAGGAGGCAACAAATCCATTTTGTTCCAATCCAAGTCACTTCCTTCATCCACTTTTAAACTCCTAGTGCTATACACTTACTTAGCGATTGGATTTAGGATTCTATAGCCTTTGGACTTGCTACTATAGCCTACCAAAATTCCCTTCTTAGCCCTTTGATCTAATTTTCCTCTTCTCGCATTAGGAATAAGGGTGTAACACACACTTGTAAAAACTTTCAAATGTGATACACTAGGCTTAACTCCAAACCACACTTCAAATGGAGTCTTTTCCTTTACAGCCTTTGTCAACAATCAATTTTGAAGATACATGGCTGTGTTGACAGCTTCGACCCACAAGATTTTTGGCAAATTATTCTGAAATAAAAGACATCTTGACTTGTTCATCACAGATTGATTCTTCCTTTCACTTACACCATTTTGTTGAGGTGTATAAGCGACGGTTAATTGATGATGGATGCTAGCTTCTTCCAAGTATTCCTTGAACTGATTTAATGTATATTCGGTTCCATTATCAGACCTTAAGCATTTGATCATGAAGCCAGATTGTTTTTCAACCAAGGCCTTAAACTTCTTAAACATTATGAAGGCCTCTAATTTTTGTTTGAGGAAAAATACCCAACAATATCATCAATAATCATCAATAAACAACAAGAAATACTTGCTCTCATTATACGAAAGAATACTCATAGGCCCACACACATCAGAATGGATCAACACTAATTTTTCAAAGGCCCTCCAAGCTTGGCTAACTGGAAAAGAACCTTGGGCAAATTTTCCACATTAGCATGCATCACAAATACTACCATCCTCTGTCACATACGTCTTTCCCATAACCAAGTTCTTCTTACTTAACAATTCTAGTCTTAAAATTTGTATGCCCAAGTCTTTTATGCTACAAAGATGTCTCTTCTTTAAGACTTAAACAAACATCAACCTCAAACTTGCTCTAAACTAAAGGAAAACGCCTCCTATTCATTTCAACAGAGAATAGAATTTGACCATTCGAATTGCTAATTTCACACATATTATTTTTAAATGCAACCACATAACCATTCTCTAACAGCTGACCAACGAATAGCAAATTTAAATTCAAATTTGGAATATAGAGTACATCATCAATGATTTTCGTACTAGATACAAAGTTAATACATACAACCCCTTTTCCTCTAACATTAACGAGTCTTCCATCTCCAAGCCTAACCTTAAAGGAGTAGCTTATATCGAGGTCTTAAAAACCACTTAAGTTAGTTGTCATGTGGTGCGTACAACCATTATCGATCAACCACACATTAGGATTTTCAGTAACAACACAACATTTAACAACTCCAGCATGTATTGCAATGCGTTTAGCAATTTTTGTATGTTCTGCAGTGCATCCAACAACTTCAGCATGTTTTGCAATGCATCCGGCAGCTTCTATGTTTTCAGCAATTATGGTGGCCACAAACAAGCTTTCGTCCTACTGGTTTAAACATTCTGTTGCCAAGGCTAATTGCATAGGTGCTTGTTGGTCATGTTTGGCTCCACACACCTTCTCAACATAGCCAAATTACTTAATACTTTAACATTACACTCCATGTCTAAACTAACAATAGTTTTTTGTATGGTTTGTCTTCTTACAATAAGGACATGGTGGATACTTGCCTTTTTTGCTTTTTCATTTTCCTTGTTTCTTAGCTTTTCCTCTTTGGAACGTAACTTGGCTTCTTGGTCTTCGTTCTTGTGGTTAGGAGCCACCAAGGCTTTTTTGCTTGCATTTTCTTCTTCCTTAAAGGTTTTCCTCTATTCCATGGCTAAAAGGGAATTCGTTAAGTTTGCCAAGGTGATTTGTGACATGTCCTAAGTGCCTTTAAGGTAGGAAATTTTTGCTCCAAAGTGCTCAGGTAGATTCACCATGATTTTCTCCACTACACATCTTTCTTCTAGCTGCTCTCCCAACATTCTGATCTGGTTGACAGTCTTCATAGTCCTATCAACATACTCCTTCATTTTTTCTGAATCCTTCATTTTCAAAAGCTTAAACTCCTTACGTAAGTTGAAGACTTGCATTTGTCTCGTCTTCTCAGAGCCTTGGTATTCCATTTTCAACTTTTCCCATGCTTCATGAGCTAGCTCATATGCTATAATCTTAGTGAAAATGGAATTGGAGATGGTCGCATGAATATAGGATAGCACTCTTGGACCCTTTGCAACATCTTCCTCATGATTTGTTGTAAAGTGGGATTTTCTCTCAAGGAAGGAATGACTTTATCTTCTTCGACATACATCCTTAACCCAAGTCCTATGAGATAAGCCTTCATCTTCACTGCCTTCGCATGGTAGTTTTCGCCATCAAAGTGAGGAGGACGAAGAGAAACAATAGAACTGGAAGCTATAATTTTTGCCCCTTTTTTATGTTGGTTTTTATTTTTTTGTTTCCAAAGCCCCTTAAGAACAAGAGGGCTTTGATACCAATTAATAGAAACAACAAAACAAAAGAAGAAGAAGAAGAAGAAAGGTAAACCAGCAGGGACATAGGAAGTCAACAGGGAAGAATTGGGAAGGATAGAGCAACAACAAGCAGAAAAAAAAAGGAAGAAAAAATAGAAGAAGAGGCAAAAGTGTTTTTTGTCTGCTTCTCATTAATTGATTTCATTCTTTTATTCATAAAAGCCAAGTTTTCTAATCATGTCAAACTAAGGCACAAGATAAGCTCCTCTACACTTCTACACTAATCAATAGTACCGGGTATGGAGGATATCATATTTTACAAAAAAAGAGTACAAAGAAATAAGCATACATCAGAACTTACACCACATAAGCAGAAAATGCAGCAATAGTATTAGTAGCAATAGCGGCAGAATAAGGCAAGCTTCAATAGATATATTGCATTATTTGGAATGTCGTGTAATATAACTATGTATATATATCTATACATTGTGTCTTGCTATTGAATGTGTTGCTGCTGCGGTAGATGCTAATATGGATGTGTATTCGCGGCGTTGGATGGAGTTGGTTGGTGTGTGTACAAACTCTGCTATGTTGCATCATGTGTGTGTGTGTGTTCGTGAATGGGTTTGCGGTATAGTGTGTTTGAAGTTGTGGTTGTGATGGGAATCAAACCATTTCTATAACAGGACCCATTACTCGAGCTAGAGCCAAAGGATTGCAGAGGTTTGCATTGAGAGTTCTTTTTGACCAGATGGAACCCGAAGACACTCACATAGTGTCTTCATTCATTTTATATGACCGTTTTACATTTAATCAAGTGCAATTATTAGTACTGCAGGATGGCAACCAAATTAATTAGAGCATGGTTTAGAGTATGGTTCATGGTCTATTTTTTTGAACCGACCTAGACTAATGGGAGCCGACCATGTATTGTGGTTTTTTCCTTTATTTTCTTTTGTTTTTTTTTTCCATATTAGGGACTACTATAAATACTTATACAAGGGACATAAAAAGGCATCATCATTTCAGTCAAGAAAACACAACATGCACATGAATTGAGGGCTTTTTCTCATTTCATATACTTTTATCAATCTTGTGTGGATTGTGGTGAGTCAAAGGCTTGGATTGTTGTGTGTCATATCAATAATTACAAGTTTGATCCATCTTCTACTAGTGTGTAATATCTAGTAAGAAATTGGATTTTTCTTATTGTCTTGTTCTTGGCGTGAACTAGGGTTCCACGTGCAGGAGATAATTCCAATTGGGGTTGTTCGATTATTTCATGATTATATATGTGTTAATGGTTAATTGATTTAGTATATCAGGTTGTGTGTCATGGTGGCATCTACAGGTGAAAGTTTGTGTGGGTAGTAAGTGCATGACTGTGTGTGTGTGATTGTTGGCGTATGTAGTTTGTGTGTGTGTGTTGCTACTGGGTGTGCATGTGTATGTTGTCCAATGGGAGTGTCTGTATGTGGTGAGTGTGTGCATGTTGTATGTGTGTGTGTTCTGTGTGTTGTGTGTGTTCATAGTATGAGTGTGCATAGATGACTACTGTGCTGTTCCACATGTTTGCTACCCATGTGTATATGGGGTGTGAGTGCAGTGTGCAGTAGCTGCTGCTGGTGTATGTGATGTGTTTGTGAGTCTTTTGTATGTGCAACCGGTATGTGTGATTTTGTTGCGATTAGTGCGTGTTGTGTGTACTTATATGCCTGAGTTGCTATCCACGTTGTGTGAGTGAAGGTGTGGCGTCGCATGTCTATGCCACAACGAGCATGTGAACCATGTTGTGTATATGTGCATAGAAGCATGTGTGTATGCTATGTGTTATATATATATATATATATATAATGTAAAAAAGAATATTATTATTGTATGAGTTATCTTTATTTATTAAGTTTGATTTTTGCATTGTGATTTTAAGCATGCATTTTCTATGACTTTAAATACTTACGGTGTAGTGTGTCTTGTTAACTTGTTTGTGAGTACTCTTTGTTCAATCACCCCAAAATAATTAATTAATTATTATGACTTAAACAAAATTCAGCATGCATTGCACAATACATTGTGCTAAGATTGAAGACCATCACTGCTACACGATACACAACAAGTAATCACATAGGGATTATTGTTCCGCTAATGATGAACTACATGACCAAAGGGATTGTTGCCTCTTTGATGAAACTGAATAAGAGTGTCTTGCTCGTCCTTGAGGGTATATGCTTGGTGTGCTAAATTGACATTTGGAGCTTAAGACTTTTAATTAATAATAAAGAGATAAGATGGAAAATAAGTAGACTAAGATACCCAAGCACTAATGATTATGAGAATCTCCAGCCCGAGATCAAAGAGAGTATTAAACTAAAGACTTCATGCCGATTACCGAAAGACTGCATGTGATGTTGCATTGTATATGGATTGGTCATGCATGGCGTATGTTTGATAAACTTGTTTGTGCGAATGTAGTATTGAAAGATTGCACTTCCATCTCACTGAGCTATAATAGCTCACCATCTTATAGATTTTATGTTGTAGGCTGCAATGAAGAAAATCTCTCGAGTAAATGTATTACCCAAGTAAGTAAGATCTTCATGTGAAACTACTAGAATTGAAAGCGAAGATTAAGAAATAAAGTAGATTTCCTATGTAAATTATGTTAGAAGACTGAAAGGTTTTATATTGTAAGTTTTTTAAATCAAATTAGTAAAATGTTAACATGTTGTGTAATAAGACCTAAACGAAGTCTATTTTTTAAAATATACATACATACACACACACACACACACACACACACACATATATGTCTCATATATGATGTTAGATCTCAGAAGTTCCGATTGTAATTAGAGAAATGTGAAATCAGAGCTGAGATAAGGCCTTCTATCTTGTTATTTAAATTTTGATAGGTCAATTGATGTGATGGATTAAACGCATCGCAGTTACCTAATGGAGGTCAGATAACCTTGGTGGGTTGTTACGTTTAGGATCTCCTGTAAAGCATGACATGTATTAATGTATATTATTTCTTATTATGTTTTAAAATGTCCATGCAATGTCGTTAGCAAAACCCAATAATTAATTATGTAGGATGTGAAGAAATTAAATCTAGAGACATCAATAAAGACATCTGTATATGTATGACAAGTGTAAAGTTGAAAAAGAGCTTTTGCTATTTTTAATATATTTTATTTTCTTCCATTGTTGTATTACATACCTTAAGAAATTAGTGTACATGTACTAGAAAGGTTACATTTCTGGATGTTTTAACACAAGGCATCTTCTTGAAAGGGTTTATTTTAGTCTTGTTGCAAGTTGATCAAAACCATTCTTTGGTGGCTATAAGCCTACAACGAATCTTTGGTGTCAATAAAAATGATAGGAGCATGCTTAGAGTACAAAGTGTATATATTTTCCATTTAGGTACCTTCAGAGAGATGTCATTACAAAGGTGGAGTTTTAGCTTTTGAGTCAATGGTGAGGCTTGAAGAGAAGGTCATGATAAGAAGATGATGTGCCTAAAACCAAGATTAAGCACATGCAAAACTAATTTGAAAGAAAATTAGACAATGTCAAACAAACTAGTTCAACAATTGCACAATTCTTCAATATTTATGAACCAATTCCCACAATAAGGACGTTATCAAGAATGAATCCAAGTATGATGATGCTTTGATACTAAAAGATGATATGCCTAAATGGGATTTAAGCACAATTAAATGGAGTAAAAATCCAACCTTAAATGTAATCCCTAATTCTGATTCGACAATTGAAGAATTTACGTGATTCCAAAAGGTGTAAATGGATCCAAAATCAATAAACAATGAACTAATCCAATCACAAAGAATCAAATCCCTCAATATATACTAATCAAGCTTGAATTATCACGTGAAATTCAAGAATAATCAGCAAAGATAATATTGTGATTCTCCTCTATAGGATAAGGCAATCCACGTGAACAATGTTAAGCCAATGTTGATGAATAACACTATGATGAGTAACTTAACAAACTCAATATTTCAAAATAAAACTTAACCAAATCTGACCAAGAACTATCTCAATTCAACCCTAGATATTACACACTAGAGAAGAAAAGAAATCACCACAAAATGAAATTGATATTATTCACAATTTCAAGTGTTGCACTCGCCACAATTTAAACTATTGCGATTGAAATTGATAAGAGTCTAATGAAAATTAGGAAGAACCCTAATCCTCACGAAAAGTGTTAGTCTAATTCTGAAAAAAAATGGCCTCCCCAAACTCTACTTTAAGCAAGTATTTATACTTGTTCCCTTTAGGGTTAGAAAGTACACAAAATTACAACTATGTCACTTTTAGGGTAGCCGGTCCTAACACTCAATTACAACCAAATAAAAGTGTCCCAAAATGACTACAACATATATAGTCCAAGTAAATAACAAGCATATAAAAATTAGTCTTCAAGATGTTAGCTCTTCCATAGGATTCGTCAGCCCAATTCATCACCGGTTTAGATCAGTCCGTGGATAACCCACAAGCTGCGTTTTAGTAAGTTTGTCCATCGCCCTGTAAAGCCTGATAAGTGTGCCAGCTAGAATATATAATACATGAATAAGAGAAAAGAGCTTAGTAAAAAAATAATTCTAGGGTTGATGTGCTCAAAATGAGCCCTCATCGCCAAGAATTGAAATCCTTTGGCTCCTACCCAGTAAACAATTATTTGTCAAAAAGTCCATGTGTAAATGTCAAAAGGCAAAATAGTAAAGTTGTTAAGTAAAAGTTAGATTGAGAATAATATTTAATAATTTCAAACTTCCTATGAAAAAATTGAAAAAAAAAAAAGTTAGATTGATAATGATTTTTAATAATTTCAAACTTCATGTGAAAAATTTAAAAAAGAAAAGAAAAGAAAAGAAAATAAAAAAACTTCATGTTATAGTTTTGATATAGTCATGCATAAAGCATTATTCGTAGGTAGTTTCATTTTGAGGAGAAGAAAAATATGAACGAATTCAAGTCAAGGTAGGTAGTAAATTAGATCGGTGTGACATTGGAAGTAAAAAATTTCTACGTATTATTTCCTTTTTTCAAATTATGTTTAAGCTTCCCGAAAATGTTAATTTAGTCTGGACACTTCCTAGAATTTTTCTTTTAAATATTTTTTTCTAAAAACCATATTAGTATTTTGTTAGTAGTAGTAGGGGTGGCATTGTTCAATTTGGTATAATTCGTCTCTCGAACCAAACTGAACCGTATATTATGGTTTGATTTTTTCCCCCCTAAATCAAACCATAGTTTAGATTGAATTTTTTTTAATCTAAACAAAATAGGTTCGGTTTAATTTGATTCATAGTTCAAACTATTTTTACATGTTTTGTTAATTGTTTTATATATAAGTTAGTAAATCATGAAAAATTATATTTGACATAAAAATATTTAATTTATTATCATCTCTTCAATATCATTCATCATCTTTAGTGCCCATTTGATATATTTAGAGAGATTTTATTGTCTCTCTTAAGATAATTATGTTTTCTATATCAATTAATAAGAAACAATACAATAAAAAAAATAGTAATTTACTTCATGAGACCTAATAAGAGAAAAAATTGAATAACTAACATGAAATCCTCATTTTTAATAAACATTCCTTAGATTTTCATTGCTATTTTCTCTCTCTTTTTTTTTTTTTTAAAAACTTCTTATAGTTTGGTTTGATTTGTAATTTTTTTTAAATATAAAAACAATGGTACAATTTGGTTTGTAATTTTTTTTTATATCTAAAAGGACGATTTGAACCTAATTTATGATTCAATTTAGTTTAGTTCGGCTCAATCCAATTCAGTTCACAATTTAATTGGATTTTTTCCAACCCTAACCCTAAGTAGTATGGCTTGCATAATTGTTTGAGTTTATTAATGTTTTAAAATCGATATTCAATAAAGTAGCCAATTTTAAGATTGTGTGAAATCATGTAGAATCCTCTTTGAGAGTCCAAGCCCAATGAGGCATGAAAGAAGATATGCAAGTGAGATAGCAAGTTATTTAATGTTTGAACCTTGAGTAGCATAACCATGAGCCCTTTTGACGGCCCATTTCTCGACTTTAGTTCTGCGACTACAACTTGAATTAGAGTTATATCATTGAGCCTGTACACAGGGTTAGGGAAGAGTATTGTCAAGTATGTCGACAAGTGAAAGATTTCCTTCCCAAGGCAAAGTGAGTTGGCTTATTCAACCCAATTGACCCTCTCATGGAATAGAGTGAAGAATCAATCTACCGCATGACCTTTGCAATAGTTGCCACTATCACCATCATTGCTTTACAACTAGCATTATCAATGTCATTGTCTCTACTGCTTAACCCTACAATACAACACAACCACCTTGCTACCTTCACCGCCACATCATTGCTTGACTACCACCACCTCCACCACAACTCACTACAATATCATTGCACCATCACCGTTATGTTGTTAACATTATTCGATACCACCACCATACTACCATGTGCACATACCTAAACATACCATCACCTTGCCACTCCCCTTTCCACCAAAACCATCACACCTCTATCTACATAATTCAACACATGGCCTTTATTACCTTGATCTCAACAATGTTGTAACAACACGTTGGATTTCAAGAAGCATACCAAGTTTTCTTAGTTATAAAATGATTTTCTTTTTAGATCAAGTGTTGATGTCAAAGGGAACGATAGTTGCTATCTACAAGGCAACTCCTATAGCTAGCTTTAGTTGAACATATGCAATATTCTAAATTGAAAACACTAACGATAGAACAAGTGAATTAAATTGGAACTAATTGCTCTACTTAACTAAACACAAGCAAAGACAAGGCATACGGTGTAACTACTTCATGATGGAAATTGATCAAATCATATGTTGTTCATGGTTGTGTAAACTGTTAAATTCTTTTTTTTTTGTTTTTTTTGTTTTGACAGCCTCTTTCGAATATTATACCTATTACTCCATTTCAATGAAAAATATTTTCATGAGTAATCAACGGTCAAACTAGTGCATCAAACTAAGTGCAACTAAACTAGTATAATCTTACACATGTTTTTACTATTAATGCAAAACCATGAAATTATTGTAAATAGTCAGAATAGGTGTACTATTATGACCATCATTTTTTTTATCTTAAATTGTTGTTTTTTTTCCCAATGCATAAGTCCTTAGTCGTCTTTTGTCATATTCCCAGTTTCAACTTGCCATAGATGGTACCCTATCCTCCTGTTCACACCGATCACACAGCTCACCAACCATTCCATAAGGAATGAAAATTGCACGCTGAACTATTTGAGCTCCATTTTTTATTTTTTATTTTTTTTATTTTTATTTTTATGAACTCTAGAAATAAATTTTAACTACTAAACTACATCAATGTAAATAGGCGCAGTGCGAATTAAAAGGAATAGATACTGTAGATACAAAGATCCATTAAGTGAGTATTATATATACACAATATAAATTGCATATTTTACATGATAAGATGTATGTGCAGCGGCTTAAAATAGCACATCAATTCAGATGAGATGAAGAGGGATCATCAAGAAGGAAAAATACACGATCTAAGCAAAGCTAGATTACTCTTTTTGTTTAATCATCCTAGGCCATCCATCTTATCAAGTTAGGCATGGTCGAACTAATCATAGACATTTAATTTCCCAATTTGCTGTGGTAAATCATCAAATCATTTTCTCAAAGTATGAATACCCAACATGAGAAAACATAGATTAAAGTATAAATATACAAGAAATTCACCTTTGAAAAATAATTAAGTCGCTCAACAATATCCATATGCACTGCTTTTATTTTGTTTTTTACATATGTCGATATAATTATGGCTAAAAGAATATAATGCTATACATTAACTTTTATAATCATATCCATTGCTTCCTTAATGAAAATGAAGAAATCCGCTAATTAAAAAAGATAATCGGATGAATCTCTTTGTGGGTTCCAACGAATCATTGGTCCTAACAGGAACATTTTCATCTTCTCGTCGCTAGTCGTTACCCCATCTTCCTAGGTTATTTTTACCTAGAAATGGTCAAAGTATGTATTAAAATCAACGTCATGAGGATGCAATATAGCTATAAACTATAATCACCCATGACTTAATGGGGACACATGACACATTAATTATTCAATTTTTGTCTCCTTCAGCTCAATGTAATAACAAAAAAATAGTCAATTATCTTTACTGATGATACAGATTCCGCAGTATCATCCAAGAAGAAGCAGCCGTTAGTATAGCTGGGTTACGTGTTGGTGTATATAAGACGTTAAATAGAAATTACTTTGAATCAAACTTTGTTTTTGTCTATAGGAGCAACCAAGCGGACCTTTAAAGGAAGAGGAAAGGTCTAGCAAAACAATGAGAAAGAGGTAGAACAAACAGGTTCGTCCCTGACATTCTCCGATACCAAGATAATACGCACCCAGCTATTGGAAGTACAACATTATCAGCATGTTGCAAAATACTGATAATATATGCTGATACTAAGCCGGGTATGTCACATGAATTTTTCCTGATTCTCTGTTTCATTTCAAGAAATTCTTCCTTCTTTAGCCATTATTAATTTTGAGATTTTCTCGAAGTTACGTATGCTTGTTAATTGTCCAGTTTGATTAGAGTAGCCAACTTTGATTTTTCAGCCTTAGTCCAGTGGGTACGGTTCCTCTATTTTCCAAACTATATGTCAATTTTTGTCATTATCCCTATAACTCCCGGTCATAGTTATCAAAATTGCAATTCTACGAGTTTACGTTTTTATGAAGTATTTTCGAGTTAAATTGTATATAAAATTGTTTTGGTGTAAACTCGTGGTAAAATACGAATTTAGGTATACAATTTTATGAGTTTACGATTCCACCAATTTTATGCAATTCCACATAATTCTATGCAATTCTATTTGATTTAAATATAATAGGTTATCAAAACTAAGTTTTTATAATTTAAAACAAACTTATCAAATTATGAGTGAAATAACGCTATATTTTCTTTTTCAACTTAAATTGATTTGTTCATTGTTGAAGACCTTTCATTAATGGTGAATGAGTAGTTGAGAAAGAAGATATTTAATTTATAAATTGATGATTGGGTGGATATCTTTTCAAGTGAAAAGGATAAGGAAAAAATAAAAGCAATATTATAAAAGAAATTGGTGCACTTATAATTTTAGAGTCATAGCCAAGAAGAACTGAAATTAAAATGTTTTAGAAATTCATGACATTAACTCTATTGAAGATTAAATACAAATAAAAAATTTAAAAATTTTGGAATAAGAAAATATCGATATTATTAGTGGTAATATAATAACAACATTAACCATAACCGATAACGATAAAGTTGATTATGATTACAATTGGGTGAGATATTTTGATAATTTTGGACAGTTTATGATTAATGTTTTGTTTTTAATTGAACTTTTTTATTATGATAATTGATATTACAGTATAATTTATATCCGTACTAATATTTGTTTTTCAATTTTATACGTTAGCATAATAATTTATAATTAACTATTAATACTGTAACTTATATTGTAATCAAAATTTGTGTTGAATTTCTTTATTTATAATATATATTTTAAGTTTTTCATGACTTTTGTAAACTTATTTATAGTTTCTTATTAATTTATATAAATAGTAAAAAACTTACGTTTTTATGATTTAATTCTACAAATCCTCTAGCAATTTTAGGTAAAATCAAAAGTTTGACAATCCTCTATAAATGTATATATAGTGGACAGCTGCAGATCCAAAATAACAATTGTCTAGTCTAGTGGAGAAAATGGTTATGGCTGGTTATACGTAAAAATAATATTACCTTTCATATACCTTTTAATATATAGAAAAGCGAAACCTATTAATGCTATTGAAATTAAGATGTTTTAGAAATTCATAACATTAATGCTATTGGAGACTAAATACAAATAAAAACTTTAAAAATTTTGGAATAAGACAATATTGATATTATTAGTTGTAATATAATAACAACAATAAACATAACGATAATGATAAAGTTGATTATGATTGCAGTTGGGAGAAAATGTAGTAGTTATGATAATTTTGGATAGTTGATGATTAATGTTTTGTTTTTAGTTGAACTTCTTTATCATGATAATTGATATTATAGTATAATTTATATTGACATTAATATATATTTTTCAGTTTTATACATTAGTATAACGATTTATAATTAACTATTTCTACTTTAACTTATATTGTAACCAAAATTTATAGAGTTTCTTGTTTTATAATATATATTTTAAATTTTTCATGACTTTTATAAACATATTTATAGTTTTCTACTAATTTATATAGGTATTAGAAACTTATGTTTTTATGATCTGATTCTATGTTTCGATTCGACAAACCCTCTAGTGATTCTAAGTAAAATTACAAGTTTGACAACCTTACTTCCTATAGTAATTTTTTTGCCAATTCTTACCTATCTATCTAAATCACCTGTATAGTGAATAAATATGAACCCATATATATATATATGTGTGTGTGTGTGTGTAAATATAGTGGACAAAAAAATGTTGTAGATACAATATAACAATTGTTTGGTCTGGTGGAGAAAATAGTTAGGATTGATTATATGTAAAAATAATATTATCTTTCATTTACCTTTAATATATAGAAAAACGAAACATGTGGTTGAAATTGTTGTGAGAGACGTAAAATCCTATTTGTGATGTCAAACTTTCATCACCTTTGTAAACTATTAAGAGTAGAATAGTTAAAGATTCCTAAGTCTACTTATCCTTATCATAATGAAAGGAATAAACTAATGAGAAAGTAGATCTAAATCTCCTTTCACTCTATAAAATCTTTATACTAAATTAAAATACATGTAAGCTCTCTATTGGTGCTTGAAATATGTGCATAGCAGTTAACATGTAGGATACGCAGGATCAGGTAGGTATACAAAAATAGGTTTTGATTCCTACCTTAACTCTTCTTTCATGTTAGCACTTCTTGTGCTTCTACTAACTCAGTAGCTTCTGTAGTTGTGCTCACTACTCATCATTACACTTCCATGCGGATAATAATTAAAGTTTGTTAGATCCAGAAATAGTCATGTCAACTTAAGGCTCTATGTTTTCTTATTAGTAAATTATATATTTTGTAGGGAAGGACAAGAAAATAGAACTTATTCCATACCTATTCTATTTTTGATAAGCCTCCTCTATGAACTTCTATCGTTATTAGTAATATAATCTTTGAAGTGAGCCTTATAAAACCAGACCTCATTTGTATGGTAAATTTTCAATTCCAAAATTTAGATACAATTTTAAAAGTGTAAAATAGCAGTTTTAGATTTAGAAAATAGTGGAAAAACTAGAAATATAAGAGTTAGGGTGATTTTAGTACAAATTATAAGTAATAACATTTTTCTTTTTGAATTTTAGGTGACAAAATTGACCTAACCTAACAACCCGAAGATTATTTCATTTCGTAAAATAGATGAAACCTAAGTGAGTGGGAACTCTAAGATATTGATGAAAACAACAACAAAAAAAAAAAGGAAGAAAGGCGAAACAACAGGGACGTAGGAAGTCAGCAGGGAAGAATTGTGCAACAACAAGCAGAAAAAAAAAGGAAGAAAAAATAGAAGAAGAGGCAAAAGTGTTTTCCATTTGCTTCTCATTAACTAATTTCATTCTTTTATACATAAAAACCAAGTTTTCTAATCAAGTCAAACTAAGACACAAGATAAGCTCCTCTGTACTTTTACACCTAATCAACAATACTAGGTATGGAAGATATCAGATTTTACAAAAAAAGAGTGTAAAGAAATAAGCACACATCAGAACTTGCATCACACAAGCAAAAAATGCAATAGTAGTATCAGTAGTAATAGTAGTAGAATAGGGCATGCTTCAACACTCTTCCATGATGCAAGTTACAATACACACACCAAGACATGATCTAAGGAATCAATTCTTGGTTTTTATAGTGCCTTCGTGAAGATATCCGCTACTTGGTCTTCACCATTGCAATGCTTGATAAGAACTTCCTTTTCCTTCTTAGCCTCACAAATTACATGAAACTTGATCATGATGTGCTTAGTCTTGCATGAAATATGGGATTTTTCACTATGGCTACTATAAATTTGTTATCACACCAAATTGTAGTTGTCTTGTCTTGCTTAACTCCCAAATCAAGCAAAACTTTCCTCAACCAAAGAGCTTGGTTGATAGTAGCGGAGGCAGTGACATACTATGCCTCGGCGGTTGATTGTGTGACACAAGTTTGGTTCTTCATTCCCCAACGAATGGCGGCTGAACCAAGGGAGAAGAAATAGCTTGATGTGCTCTTTATGTCTTCGTCCATTCTAGCCCAATCACTATTAGAAAAACCTAACAAATTTAGCGAATTTGATCTCTAATAGAATAAACCAAAGTCACAAGTGCCACAAACATATCTCAATATTCGTTTAGCAATTGTAACATGAATTTGGGATGGAGAATTCATGAATCTCCATGGCAAGCTTGTGGCGAACATGATGTTTGGTCTATAATTGGATAGATTAGCAGTGAACCAACAAGACTTCTATAAATGGTGACCTCTATTGGTTGTGATTCATTCGTCTTCTTCAACTTCTTGTTGTAGATAGCTGGAGTACTCACAGATTTAGCTCGATTAAGTTGGAATCTATTCAACAATTCTCATGCAAACTTGGACTGAGAAACAAAGATCCCAAATTTACTTTGAACCACTTCCAATCCATGGAAATAAGACATTCTTACTAAGTCATTCATCTCAAACTTTTGCTGTAACTTCAACTTGAATTTTGCAGTGTATTTCCAATTGCTTCCAGTTATGAGGATATTATCTACATAGATGTAGATAATTACAATGTTGCTTTACCAATGCCTCACGTATAAGGTTGCTTCATTCAAGCTCCTCACAAAACCTTCATTTAACGAATAATCATTTATTTTTGCGCACCAAGCCCTTGGTGCCTATTTCAAACCATAGAGGGCTTTCTTCAACAACAATACATGATCACTTCCATTTGTGAACCATGTGGCTGTTCTACAAAAACTTGCTCCTCTAAGTCGCCATTAAGGAAAGTTGACTTGACATCTAGATGGTAGACTTCCCATCCATTACTTGTAGCCAGAGCTGGGAAAGCGGGTTGAACGAGCTTGCCTACCCTGACCTGTATCGGCCCACGGGTCGAAGCGTGCTAGCTCACGTTGGCCCGTACATGTTGCGGGTCCAAAAATTCGGCCCGCTTTGCCCCACATAGAGTTTTTTTTTTACAAAATAAAAAAAAATCATTTTCATCATCGACTCTTTTTTTATTTATCGTTTCTCATTTTCTTTTCGCAACCATTTAATTTGTTTAATTCTAAGGTAATGTCAAACTTTTTTTTATCTTTCATATTCTAGTGGCGGTGACTGAGCACGAAATCACAGTCTAAGTATAGAAGTTTTGTGTTGTATTTGTGTGTTGCATCTCCTTTTTAGTTGTTACTTTTGCCTTTTAGTTCATTTACTTACTTTACTTTTAGTTTTACTATTGGTATTGGACAACTTAGTGAGTTAATTTGAGTTTTTTTTTTTTTTTTTTATATAAGCCGTGCGAGCCAACTCATGCCCGTGGTGAGTTGGCTCGCCTCAATCCACAGGCCACCTAGGCACGGGCCAAAATTTTCTGCCTACCCTACATTCCTGGCTCTACTTGCAACCAAGGCAAGGAGTAATCAGATCATGTCAAACCTTGCAATAGGCATAAAAGTTTATGAAAAATCCACTTCATACTGTTGTGCATACCCTTTCACAACTAGCCTCACTTTATGCTTATGGATGGAGCCATCTGGATTTAATTTCAGCTTAAAGATCCACCTCGTTCCAATTACTTGCTTGTTAGCTAGTATAGGAGTTAGAATCCATGTTGAATTCTTAGAGATCAATCCTCAATTTCTCTTTCATTACAGCTCTCCACTGTAGAATCTTTAATGCTTCATCAGGAATGGAAGGCTCTGAATAGGCAGCATTGCATCCGTTGAAAATATCTTCTAAGGTTCTTGTTCCTCTGATTGCATCTCCATTTCCCTCTTCTTCAGAATCCTCAAGATCAATTTAAGGAAATTCGTGAAATGGCTCATGGCTATCAGTTGGCTTAGGAGTCGATGAGTCCATTTTGTTCCATTCCATCTCACTTCCTTAATCCACTTTTAAACTCCTACTAATATACACTTACTTAGTGATTGGATTTAAGACTCATAGCCTTTAGACTCGCTATTGTAGCCTACCAAAATTCCCTTCTCAACCCTTTGATCTAATTTTCCTCTTTTCACAACAGGAACAAGGGCGTAACATACACTTCCAAAAACATTCAGATGTGATACACCGAGCTTAACTCCAAATCACGCTTCAAATGGAGTCTATTCCTTTATGGCCTTCATCAAAAATCAGTTTTGAAGAAACATGACTGTGTTGACAGCTTCGACCCACAAGATTTTTGGCAAATTCTTCTCAAACAAAAGACATCTTGCCATATTCATCATGGACTGATTCTTCCTTTCACTTACACCATTTTGTTGAGGTGTATAAGCAACAGTTAATTAATGATGGATGCTAGCTTCTTCCAAGTATTCCTTAAATTGATTTGATGCATATTTGGTTCCATTATTAGATCTCAAGCATTTGATCATGAAGCTAGATTGTTTTTCAACTAAGGCCTTAAACTTCTTGAACCTCTGATTTTTGTTTGAGGAAAAATACTCAACAATATCATTAGTAATCATCAACAAACAACAAGAAATATTTGCTCTCATTATACAAAGGAATACTTGTAAGCCCACATACATCGAAATGGATCAACTCCAATTTTTCAAAGGCTCTCTAAGCTTGGCCAACTGGAAAAGAACCGTAGACAAATTTTCCACACTAGCATGCATCATAAATATTACCATCCTCTGTCACATGCGTCATTCCTACAACCAAGTTCTTCTTACTTAACAATTCTAGGGTCTTAAAATTTGTATGCCTAAGTCTTTTATGCTACAAAGATGTCTCTTTCTTAAGACTCAAACAAACTTCAACCTCAGACTTGCTCTAAACCAAAGGAAAACATCTACTATTCATTTCAATAGAGAATAGAATCTAACCACTAAAATTGCTAATCTCATATATATTATTTTTAAACACAGCCACATAACCATTCTCTAATAGTTGACCAACAGATAGCAAATTTAAATACAAATTAGGAATATAGAGTACATCATCAATGATTTTTGTACCTAAAATAAATTTAATTCAGACAACCCCTTTTCCTCTGACATTAACGAGTCTTCCATCTCTAAGCCTAACCTTAGAGGAGTAGCTCATATCAAGGTCTTCAAAACTACTTAGTTTAGCTGTCATGTGGTGTGTACAACCACTATTGATTAGCTACACATCAGGATTTTCAGTAGCAACACAACATCCAATAGCTCTGGCACGTTTTTCAGTGCATCCAACAGTTTTTGTATGTTCTATAGTGCATCCTATAGCTTCAGCATGTTTTGCAATGCATCCAATAACTTCTATGTTTTCAGCAATTACAATGGCTATGAACAAGCTTTCTTCCTATTGGTCTATACATTCTATTGCCAAGGTTGATTGCACAGGTGCTTGTTGGTCACGTTTGGCTCCACACACCTTCTCAAAATGGCCAAATTACTTGAAACTTTGACATTGCACTCCAAGTCTAAACCAACAGTAGTTTTCCATATGGTTTGTCTTCTTACAATAAGGATATGGTGGATACTTGTTCTTTTTTCTTTTCCATTTTTCTTCTTTCTTAGCTTTTCCTCTTTGGAACATAACCTGGCTTCTTGGTCTTTACTCTTGTGGTTGGGTAGCCACCAAGGCTTTTTTGCTTGTATTTTCTTCTTCCTTAAAAGCTTTCCTCTATTCTACGGCTAAAAAAGCATTCATCAAGTTTGCCAAGGTGATTTGAGACATGCCCTAAGTGTCTTCAAGGGAGGAAATTTTTTACTTCAAAGTGCTCGGGTAGAGTCACCATGATTTTCTCTACAACACATCTTTCTTCCAGCTACTCACCTAACATTCTAATCTGGTTGACAATCTTCATATTCCTTCAGTTTTTTCAAATCCTTCATCTTCAATAGCTCAAACTCCTTGCATAAGTGGAAGACTTGCATTTGTCTCATCTTCTTGGAGCCTTGGTATTCTATTTTCAACTTTTCTTAAGCTTCATGAGCTAACTCACAAGCTATAATCTTGGTTAAAATGGAATTGGAGATGGCTGCATGAATACAGGACAACGCTCTAGGACCCTGTGCAACATCTTCCTCATGTTGTCTGATTTGTTGTAAAGTGGGATTTTCTCTCAAGGTAGGAATGGCTTTATCTTCTACAACATACAACCTCAACCCAAGTCCTTTGAGATAAGCCTTTATCTTCACTACCTACACATGGTAGTTTTCACCATTAATGTGAGGAGGAGGAGGAGAAACTAGCTAAAATTTTTGTCCCTTTTTTTCTGTTTTTTTTTTTTTTTTCCATAGCTCCTTAAGAACCAAAGGGCTTTTGATGCCAATTGATGGAAACAACAAAAAAAAAAAAAAAAAAGAAAGAAAGAAGAAAGTCATAATAGTAGGGACATAGGAAGTCAATAGGGAAGAACTGGGAAGAATAGAGCAACAACAAGTAGAAAAAAAAGAAAGAAAAAATAGAAGAAGAGGTAAAAGTTTTTTTCATTTGCTTCTCATTAATTGATTTCATTCATTTATACATAAAAGCCAAGTTTTATAATCACGTCAAACTAAGATACAAGATAAGCTCCTCTATACTTCTACACTAATCAACAATACCAGGTATGGAGGATATCGGATTTTACAAAAAAAAAAAAAAAAGAGTATAAAGAAATAAGCACAAATTAGAACTTACATTACACAAGAAAAAAATTCAGCAGCAGCAGTAGTAGAACAGGGCAAGCTTCAATAGATATATTGCATTATTTGGAATGTCTTGTGTAATATAACTATGTATATATATCTATACTTTGTTGTGTCTTTTTATTGAATGTACTACTGCCGTAGTGGATGCTAATATAGATGTGTGTCCACGGCGTTAGACGGAGTTAGTTGGTGTGTGTGTGTACTTTGCTATGTTGCATCATGTGTGTGTGTTCGTGAATGGGTTTGTGGTATAGTGTGTTTGATGTTGTGGTTGTGTGTCATCGCGGCATATACAAGAAGTAATCACGTAGGGATAATTGTTTCACTGTTGATGAACTACGTGACCAAGGGGATTGTTGCTTCTTTGACGAAACTGAGTAGGAGTGTCTTCCTCGCCCTTGAAGGTATATGGTCGGTGTGCTAAATTGACATTTAGATCTTAAGACTTTTAATTAATAATAAAGAGATAAGATGAAAAATAAGTAGACTAAGATACCCAAGCACTGATGATTATGAGAATCCCTAACCCAAGATCAAGAAGAGTATTAAATCCAAGACTTCATGTTGGTTACCTAAAGATTGCGTGTGAAGTTGCATTGCATATGGATTGTTTATGCAGGGCGTATGTTTGATAAACTTGTTTGTGCGCACGTAGTGTTGAAAGATTGCACTCCTATCTCACTGAGTAATAACAACTCACTACCTTATAGATTTTATGATGCTGGTTGCAATGACAAAAATCTCTCGAGTAAATATACTGCCTAAGTAAGATCGATCTTCATGTGAAACTACTGGAATTGAAAGCGAGGATCAAGAAATAAAGTAGATTTCCCATGTAAATTATGTTAGAAGATTCAATGGTTTTATATTGTAAGTCTTTTAAATCAAATTAGTAAAATGTTGACATGTGTAACAAAACCTAAATGAAGTCTATTCTTGAAAATATACATACATACATACATGTCTCATATGTGATGTTAGATCTCGGACGTTCTGATTGTAAATAGAGAAATGTAAAATGAGAGCCAAGATAAGGCCTTCTATCTTGTTATTTAAATTTTGATAGGTCAATTGATGTGATGGATTAAACACATCGTAGTTACCTAATGGAGGTCAGATAACTGTGGTAGGTTGTTACGTTTAGGATCCCCTATGAAGCATGACATGTATTGATGTATATTATTTCTTATTATGTTTTAAAATGTCCATGCAGTGTCGTTAGCAAAACCTAATAATTAATTATGTAGGAAGTGAGGAAACTAAATCTAGAGACATCATTGAAGACATCTGTATATGTATGACAAGCTTAAAGTTGAAAAAGAGCTTTTGCTATTTTTAATATATATAATTTTCTTCCATTGTTACATTGCACACCTTAAGAAATTAGTTTACATGTGCTAGAAAGGTTACATTTTTTGATGTTTTAACACGGGCCATCTACTTGAAAGGGTTTATGTTAGTCTTGTTGCAAGTAAATCAAAACCATTCTTTGGTGGCTACAAGCCTACAACGAATCTTTGGTGTCGATAAAAATGATATGAGCACATTTAGAGTACAAAGTGTACATATTTGCCAATCGGGTACCTTCGGTGAGATGTTACTACAAAGGTGGAGTTTTGGCTTTTGAGTCAAAGGTGAGGCTTGAAGAGAAGGTCATGATATGAAGAAGAAGTGGAAGAGACTCAGTAAACTTTTATGTGTCAAAAAGTCTAAGTGTCAACATCAAAAGGCAAAATAGTAAAATTGTTAAGTAACAGTTATATTGAGAATAATATTTAATAATTTCAAACTTCCTATAAAAAATTTTTAAAAAAAGAAGTTAGATTGATAATGATATTTAATAATTTCAAACTTCATATGAAAAATTAAAAAAAAAAAGGCGGAAAAAAAACTTCATGTTGTAGTTTTGATATAGTCATGCATAAAGCATTATTTGTGGGTAGTTTCATTTTGAGGAGAAGAAAACAATGAACAAATTCAAGTCCAAATGGGTAATAAATTATATCAATGTGACATTGGAAGTACAAAATTTCTACGTATTATTTTCTTTTTTCAAATTAAGTTTTAAGCTTCCCCAAAATGTTAATTTAGTCTTGACACTTACTAGATTTTTTCTTAGCTTTTTGTCTAAAAACCATATTAGTATTTTGTTAGTAGTAGTAGGGGTGACATTGTTTGATTTGGTACAATTCGTCTCTCGAACCAAACTGAACCGTATATTGCGGTTTGATTCCTCATCCCCCCCCCCCCCCCCCCCCCCCTAAATCAAACAACAGTTTGGTTTGTAATTTTTTGAATCTAAATAAAATAGGTTCAATCTGATTTGATTCATAGTTCAAATTGTTTATACATGTGTTATTAATTTTTTTTATATATATAAGTCAATAAATCATGAAAAATTATATTTGACATAAAAAAAGGACTTAATTTATTATCTTCTCTTCAATATCATTCATCATCTTTAGTGCCCATTTGATATATTTAAGGAGGTTTTATTGTCTCTCTCAAGATAATTATGGTTTCTATATCAATTAATAAGAAAAAATACAATAAAAAAAATAGTAATTTACTTGATGAAACCAAATAAGAGAAAAAAATTGAATAAGTAACACGAAATCCACTTTTTTAATATACATTCCTTAGATTTTCACTGTTATTTTCTTTTTCTTTTTAACTTCTTATAGTTTGGTTTGATTTGTAATTTTTTTTTAAATCTAAAAACAATGGTACAATTTGGTTTGTAATTTTTTGAAACCTAAAAGGATGAATCGAACCTAATTTATGATTCAAGTTAGTTTAGTTTGGCTCAGTCCAATTTAGTTCGCAATTTAATTAGATTTTTCCCAACCCTAACCGTAGGTAGTAAGGCTTACACAATTGTTTAAGTTTATTAATGTTTTAAAATCGGTATTCAGTAAAGTGGCCAATTTTATGATCGTGTGAAATCCTATAGAATCCTCTTTGAGAGTCCAAGCCCAATGAGGCATGAAGGAAGATATGGGAGTGAGATAACAAGTTATTCAATGCTTGTACCTTGAGTAGCTTAACCATGAGCCCTTTCAACGACCCATCTCTCGACTCTAGTTTTGAGACTACAACTAGAATGAGAGTTATATCATTGAGCCTATATAGAGGGTTAGGGAAGAGTATTGTCAAGTGAAAGATTTCCTTCCCAAGGAAAAGTGAGTTAGCTTTTTTGACCCAATTAACCCTCTCATAGAATAGAGTGAAGAATCGATCTACCTCATAACCTTTGCAATAGTTGCCGCTATCACCATCACTGCTTTACCACTAGCATTATCAATGTCGTTGTCTCTACTACTTGACCCTACAATACAACACAACCACCTTGCTACCTTCACCACCACATCATTGCTTGATTACCACCACCACCACCATAGCTCGCTACAATATCACCACACCATCACCGTTATGTTGTTAACACTATACCATACCACCACCATACTACCATGTGCACAACCCAGACATACCATCACCTTGCCACTCCCCTTTCCACCAAAACCATCACACCACTATCTACATAATTCAACACATGACCTTTATTACCTTGTTTTCACCAACATTGTAACAACACATTAGATTCCAAAAAGTGTACCAAGTTATCTTAGTTATAAAATGATTTTCTTTTTAGACTAAGTGTTGATGCCATAGGGAATCATAGTTACTATTTATGTGGCATCTCATATAGCTAGCTTCAATTGAACATATAAAATATTCTAAATTGAAAACACTAACTAAAGAACAAGTGAATTAAATTGGAACCAATTGCACTACTTAACTAAACATAAGCAAAGACAAGGCATACGATGTAACTACTTCATGATGGAAATTGATCAAATCATATGTGATTTATGGTTGTGTATACTATTAAATTCTTTTTTTTTTTATAGCCTCTTTCAATTATTATAAACCTATTACTCCAATTTAATGAAAAATGTTTTCATGGGTAATCAACAATCAAACTAGTGCAACTAAACTAGTATAATCTTACACGTGTTTTTATTATTAATGCAAAACCATGAAATTATTGTCAAGAGTTAGAATAGGTGTACTATTTCAAACGGCTGCTAATACCCCATAGGTTGAGGAGTAAAAGGAGGAATCTGCCCGAGGAGGGGCTTGCGTTTGATTAGCTTGTTGGTGAGGCAATAGCTTACCAAGGCGATGATCAGTAGCTAGTCCAAGAGGATGATCAGCTACACTGGGACTGAGACACGGCCCAGACTCCTACGGGAGGCAGCAGTGGGGAAGTTTCTGCAATGGGGGAAAGCCTGACGGAGCAATGCCGCATAGAGGTAGAAGGCCCACGGGTCATGAACTTCTTTTCCTAAAGAAGAAGCAATGATGGTATCTAGGGAATAAGCATCGGCTAACTCTGTGCCAACAGCCGCAGTAATACAAAGGATGCAAGCATTATCCGGAATGATTGGGCGTAAAGCGTTTGTATGACCAAAGTTTTTGTTATCCTTTCACTTTGAGGTTTAAGTTTTTAAGAATGAGTTAGAAATAGTGTCCATCAATCTCCATCAAAAGAGCCATTAATGTGGCACTCAAACAATGCCATCAGAAATATAGAGGATACTCGACCATATCGAATAGAAATCAACAAAACGGTTATATATTCAATTTTAAGCATTGAATGTTAAAAGGAAAAGGCAAAAGATTGATCATGAAGCTATCCCTTCCCTTCCCTTTCCCTCATTGTTAAGTCATTTTTCATTTCTTTTACAAGTTTGAAAAGATGCAGAATTTTTTTTAAGGGACTTTTATTTTTATTATTATTATTATAACAAATTACTATACGTATTACAATTATTGAGGAGGAAGAAACCAAATCCAATCTATATCCAAAGATGGGTATTTATATAAATAGAGTATAACAATGTCTAAACAGACACTTTGTGTTATGAGTTGCATTTTTTTTTTTTTTTTTTACTTTTGAGTTATGATAGATATGATTAGCCTTAGACATTTACTATGGGTTTACATTAGAGCAAATATATCTTCAATCTAATAGAGAATATGTTCATTATAGCATGTCGGAGAGAGCGAGAGAGAGAGATAGACTAATAATGGAGTGGGGGTAATGACTATAAGACATTTTTGCGGTGCTATCTTCTCTCTAAGTCTTCCATTGCAATGGGTTAGTGGTCCCACTCATTCTAATCCACACAAAATAGCCTACTTAAATTGTTTTTTTTTTTTCCAATGCATAAGTCCTTAGTCCTCTTCTGTCATATTCCCAGTTTCAACTTGCCATAGATGGCGCCCTATCCTCTTGTTCACGTATGCATGTTAATTGTATAATAATTTATAATTAATTATTTATACTATAACTTATATTGTAACCAAAATTTATACTGAATTTCTTTATTTCTAATATATATTTTAAGTTTTTCATGACTTTTGTAAATGTAGATGGGGTCTTTTAACCTTCTATAGCAAACATATTTATAGTTTTTTATTACTTTACATAGATAGTAGAAATTTATGTTTTTATGATCAGATTCTACAAATCCTCTAGCAATTCTAAGTAATATCACAAGTTTGACAACCTTGCTCCCTATAGTATTTTTTTAGCTAATTCTTACCTATCTGCCTAAATCACCTTTACAATGAATAAATGTGAACCCATCTACATATATAAATGTATATATAGTGGACACAAAAATGCTGCAAATACAAAATAACAATCGTCTGGTCTAGTGGAGAAAATAGTTATGACTGGTTATATGTAAAAATAATATTACCTTTCACATACCTCTAATATATAGAAAAGTGAAACCTGTGGTTGAAATTGTTGTGAGAGACCTAAATTCCTATTTTTCATGTCAAACCTTCATCACCTCCGTAAACTATTGAGAGTAGAATAGTCAAAGATTCCTAAGTCTACTTATCCTTATTATAATGAAATGAATAAACCAAAGAGAAAGTAGATCTAAATCTCCTTTCACTCTATGAAATCTTTATACTAAATTAAAAATACATGTAAGTTCTCTATTGGTGCTTGAAATATGTGCATAGTGATTCTCATGCAAGATATGCAGAACTAGGTAAGCACACAAAAATAGATTTTGATTCCTATCTCAACCCTTCCTTCATGCTAGTGCTTCCTGTGCATCTACTAGCTCATTAGCTTTTGTTGTTGTGCTCACCGCTCATAACTTCATGTAGACAACAATTAAAGTTTGTTAGATCCAGAAAGTAGTCTTGTCAGCTTAAGGCTCTATGTTTTTTTATTGGTAAATTATATATTTTGTAGGGAAGGACAAGAAAATAGAACTTATTCCATTCCTATTCTACTTTTGATAAGCCTCCATTATGAACTTCTATGGTGGTTAATTATACTCTATTAGAAGAAAGATTTAACTGGTCTAAGTTAACTTCATATATTAGAATAGCTCCTTGCTAAGGGAAATTCATGTATACCGATTAAGAAAAAACCAATCACGAATTGCCCAACACATAACCGATGTTATGCCACATTTTGTTCGGATGCTACTTGTCATATACTTTAGGTTTGATATACAAAGATAGGTCCATACAAGTATTTTTCATTCATTGGGATTGAGAGACATAGCAGTGCACTATGTTAATGAGTCAAATTTATACGAGTTATCTATGTCTAAACTAATTTTTTTTCTATGATTGTGATTATGTTAAATATTCATGTCTTAGATTAAGAAACCACATTTAGTGGAAAAAATTTCCAACAATTCTTCATTGAGTCTGGGGCATCTCATTTCCTGTTCCATCCACCAATTGAGAAACATCACAAGTCAAGAATAGCATACTCACTCAACAGCTTCAGAACAAGATGGCAGCAGAAGAAGAAAATGATTATTACACAAAAGACGGGACCGTGGACTGCAAGGGTGATCCAGCCGATAAATGGAAAACCGGAACATGGAAAGCCTGCCCCTATATTCTAGGTACTTGTCTGAACAACTTGATGCAGTAAACTGATTACATTTCGAATGAAATTGTTAATAAACCTTACCTTTCATAAATAGGAAATGAATGCTGCGAAAGATTGGCATATTATGGGATGGCCACCAACCTGTCGCTGTACTTCGTGCTTCGTCTGGGTCAGCATAAGACTACTGCTTCCAACAATGTCACAAACTGGAGCGGAACATGCTACATAACACCTTTGATAGGAGCATTTGTTGCCGATGCGTATCTCGGAAGATACTGGACAATCGCATGCTTCTCCATCGTATATGTTACTGTAAGCCTTTTTGAGCCTTTTTCTAATAATATAAGAGAAAATTAGGAACCTTTTTCAATTTTTGAAATATATGAAGATAAGCAAATGCACCAATTGCAAAGAAGGTGTAAGTTCAATTAGTGCGACAAGTGGTTTTTGGCGACAAAAATATTCCTCGGTGAATGTGGCGCATTAATCATGTTATTTTCAATATATAGCAGTTATAGGGAGAGCTTCCAACCCCCGATAAGTTTCTTTTTTCCTTTTCCCATACTAGTGGAAGAACGGTATTCAAGCCATATGAGCTAAAAGAGCCTTGGCACTCACCGTCGATAAGTTGTAATGAACTTACATTGCTCCTATGATCATGAACTCGGGTGAACGGTATAAAAATTTTGTGAAGGCAACACATTTATAAAGGAATTTATCCCAAAATATAACTTACATCTTATATACATTGTATCTTCTCCAGGGTATGACTTTGTTAACATTGTCCGCATCAGTAAAAGGCTTAAGACCAACTTGCTATGACAAAGATCATTGCCATGCTACAGACACTCAAAGTGCAGTAACATTTATAGCACTTTACTTGATTGCACTTGGTACTGGAGGTATTAAGCCCTGCGTCTCATCCTACGGGGCAGATCAATTTGATGACACCGATGAGGCTGAGAAGAAACGAAAGGGTTCTTTCTTCAACTGGTTTTATTTCTCAATCAACATCGGTGCCCTCGTTGCCGGTTCTGTGCTGGTATATATACAAGATAATGCAAGCTGGGTATGGGGTTTTGGTATCCCAGCAGTTGCTATGGCACTAGCTGTAGTGAGTTTCTTTTTAGGTTCTCGGCTTTATCGGAACCAAAAACCTGGAGGAAGTCATCTCACACGCCTTTGTCAAGTCATGGTAGCATCACTAAGGAAGTGCCAAGTTGAAGTGCCCGCTGACAAATCACTTTTGTATGAGACTGCTGACATTGAGTCCACAATCAAGGGTAGCCGCAAGCTGGATCACTCGAAAGGTTTGAGGTTAGTTTCAAATAATGGATTAAAAGCAATAGTCCTTGCATTGAATTTAAGGTGAAGTGACTGAACAGTCGCGACAAAATTAAAATCTTCACTTCGATGCGGAAATGAAATTTAGAAAGAGAAGAATTATGTAGGTACTGCGTAGAAATAGAAGAATCCAATGTCTAAGTAGCATTTTGTTCTGTTTTTCAGTATCATAATCCAAGAATCCAATATTTTCAAGTAGAAATCCAAATCTTAACTCAGAGAAAGGAAAACAAAAGGAAAGGAAATTAATTTTCTTCTAACAGGCTCCATCCTAGAAAAATTAGATAAATTATTAGCTAAACTAAAAGTTTAAACTTGTTAAATACAGTACCATTTTATATTTATTTATTAACAATGACCATATAACTATCATGTACTCGAAAATTCATCCTACAGCATGATTTTTTATCAATCACAAAATTCTTATTATTGCGTACTTCCAACCTCAACATCTTCATCACTTGATATGCAGCTTTTTTGATAAAGCAGCAGTGGAAACACAATCTGATCAAACTAAGGGCTCTCGAAACTATTGGAGACTCTGCACAGTGACCCAAGTGGAGGAGCTGAAAGCTATTGTGCGACTGCTTCCTATTTGGGCAACTGGGATTATCCTTTCCACCGTGTACAACCAGATAAGTACCTGGTTTGTATTTCAGGCCTTCACCATGGATCGTCATGTTGGAAACACCAGCTTTGAGATCCTATCAGCCTCACTCTCCATCTTCGACACTCTTAGCGTCATCTTTTGGGTCCCGATCTATGACCGGATCATTGTACCAGCAACTAGAAAATATACTGGTCACAAAGGGGGCCTGACACAGCTGCCGAGGATGGGGATTGGCCTTTTCATATCAATTTTTGTAATGATATCTGCCGGAACATTGGAAGTCCTTAGACTTAAAATGGTGAGGAGGCATAACTACTACGACAGCGAATATGTTCCAATGTCAGTATTTTGGCAGGTTCTGTTGGCATTAATCCTTGTGTGGTATCAATTCCCAATAAATGTGCATTAGAGAAGTTGAAGAATCCCTATTCCAAATAAATGTGTATTAAAGAAATTAAATAATCACTAAATCAATTCGTAACAGTTTCTAGATTTATTAGGGGAAAACCAAAAGTCTTTGGTTTTATTTTTCTTATTAATAGCCCTGTAATCTTTATTTTTAGAGTGTGAAACTGTTCATTTTCTCTTCTTCTTGTTTCCTTTCCTCGACAATCGTTCCTGGATAAAACTAGATTCGATTTGGGAACGAATCGTTGCTCTCATTTTAGAATCTTAACTTTCATTTTGGTATCAGAGCTAATCCGCTACGAATCAATGGCCTTGGTACCTCAAGCTGCGGCGGCAAGAGAGGGCGGCGGTGTGTCGTTCTAGTACCCACAGTTGACGGCGACCAACTATACCACCTGGGCAATTAAGATGGAAGCTCTATTGGATGCTCAAGGCCTTTGGGAGGCGGTGACTCCGGAGGAGGACACGGAGGTGGAAACGAAGAAGGACAAGATGGCAAGGGCACAACTGCTTCAAACACTTCCGGAGGATATTTTGTTGCAGGTGGCAACAAAGAGGACTGCGAAAGAGTTGTGGGATAGCCTTAAGACAAGATTTGTCGGGGCTGATCGCGTCAAGTCGGCAAGATTGGCAACCTTGAAAGGGGAATTCGACAAGTTGCAGATGAAGGACGGCGATGCCTTGGACGAGTACGCCGGAAAACTCAGCGGCATGTCGGTTCAGTATGCTAATCTGGGGGCAACACTCGAGGATTCGGCGTTGGTGAAGAAGCTCCTGAATTCGGTACCGGATCGGTTCTACCCTGTTGTTGCAGGTATCGAGCAGTTTTGCGACACCGAGACCATGGTGTTTGAGGAGGCCGTTGGACGTTTGAGAGCGTTCGAGGAGCGGTTGCATCTACGCAATCCAGGAAGAAATGGAGACAGTCAACTCCTACTCACTCAAGCCGAGTGGCAAGCACGGCAGAAAAACCGAAATGGTGATTCTTCTTCAAACAACAAAGGGAAGAATGGTGCTGGTGAAATTCGCGGTCGGGGTTGGCGCGGTCGCGGCAAAGGACGTGGCAGGGGTGGTCGAGGCGATTCGTCTGGCAAAGACGGGCCAAGTGGCTCCACCAACGGCTATCGGGACAAGAGACATATCAAGTGCTTTAACTGTGATATGATGGGGCACTATGCCTCAGAATGCAGGAAGAAGAAGCGTGCTGAGGAGGCTAACCTCACACGGGCTGAGGAGGAGCCGGAACTGTTATTATCTGCGAGCGTGGAGATGCATACAGAATTGCTCCTACAAGCTGGAGATGAGAAGGAGGACCCCAATAACATCTGGTACTTCGACAACGGTGCCAGTAATCACATGTCGGGTGAACGGAGGAAGTTCAAAGATTTGGACCAATCGGTTCAGGGACATGTCCGATTTGGTGACGGCTCCAAGGTAAAGATCCAAGGCAAAGGGTCTGTTATGCTCCAGTTCAAAGGTGGACAACAAAGACTTCTTACGGAGGTCTATTATATTCCGGAGCTACACAATAACATCATCAGTTGCGGACAATTGGCCGAACGGGGGAGCAAGATTGTTATGCGAAGGGACCATCTCTTCGTGTATGATTCCAATGACAGGTTGCTCATCCGGATCAAGAGTTCCCCAAATCGTCTCTACAAAGCGACGATAGAAGCCGTTGAGCCGGTTTGTCTGTTGGCCGACACAACGGATCCTGCTTGGCTGTGGCATCTTCGGTTGGGACATGTCAACTTTCAATCTCTCAAGTTGTTGACGGAGAAGGAAATGGCAATCGGAGTACCCCACATCTCACATCCTGACAAGTTGTGTCAAGAGTGTTTGGTCGCAAAGCAAGCAAGAGAGCCATTTCCAAAATCAAGCAATCGTCGAGCGGAGGAGCTACTGGAACTCGTGTATGTTGATCTCTGTGGACCTATCACCCCTCCAACACCAGCAGGTAATAATTATTTCATGTTGGTAGTTGACGACTATTCCAGATGGATGTGGATGGATGTGATCAAGACGAAGGATCAGGCGTGTGAGGCGTTCAAAAAAATCATACAACGAGCGGAAAACATCAGTGGTCGCCGTGTAAAAGTATTAAGGACCGACCGAGGTGGCGAGTTCCTCTCTTCTGTCTTCAGGGACTTGTGTGATCAAGCTGGGATCGAACGACAACTCACCGCACCATATAGTCCGCAACAAAACGGTGTGGTGGAGCGGAAAAATCGGACGGTGATGGCGATAGCGAGATCCCTTCTCAAGAGCATGAAAGTTCCCAACAAATTTTGGGGAGAAGCTGTGAGGCATGCGGTGTATCTGTCGAATCGTTTGCCAACCAAAGCACTCGGAGAACGCACTCCTTTCGAGGCATGGACGGGAAGGAAGCCACACTTGGCTCATTTGCGCGTGTTCGGTTGCCTAGCTCATGTAAAGGTGACAACACCATACCTGAAGAAACTGGACGACCGGAGCCAAGGAATGGTATATCTTGGTGTGGAAGAAGGCAGCAAAGCTCACCGTCTCTATGACCCACGGAGAGAAAAACTCCACGTAAGTAGAGATGTAAAGTTCGAGGAACAAACTGGATGGTGTTGGGATGTAGATGCCAATGCCAAAGAAGAACCAAGTTTCACCGTAGAGGGAGTTTTCTTCCCGGAGCCAGAATTAGAGGAAGCCGAGAGTGAAATTGAGTCTCTATTCCCAGTGACTACATCGACTCAAGAACCAGTTCCTCGTACGTCGACACGAACGGAAGTAAAAATTCCTTCGGGTCCTATGACGAGGGCTCGAGCTCGCGCCACAAGAGAAACAACGGCGACCAAACAGAGACTTGAGACAAGTGAACCTATCACGCTGACCACGACAAAGTCGACGTCTCTTTCCGACAACAGCGATGAAGGACCAGTTCGGTTCAAGAGTGTCATCGATCTTTTACGAGAAACGAGCAGACTGGAGCCGCAAGAAGAAGATGTCGACGGCGAGTTGTTTCTACTCGAACTGGATGAACCAACTCGTTATGAAGAAGCGGCTGGACAATCGGAATGGGAGGAGGCGATGCGGAAGGAAATCGAGACCATTAAAAAAAATGGGACTTGGACTCTAACTAAGCTACCAGCAGGGCAGAAATCAATCGGCTTGAAGTGGGTCTACAAACTCAAGCGAGACTCGGACGGCGGAATAATTAAGCACAAGGCGAGGCTTGTCGCAAAGGGATTTGTACAACGTCCAGGTGTAGACTTCGACGAGGTGTTTGCCCCGGTGGCCAGACTGGACACAGTACGTCTCATCCTTGCGATCACTGCAAACCGAAGGTGGGAGGTTCATCACCTGGATGTGAAATCGGCGTTCCTACAAGGAGAGCTTCAGGAGGAAGTTTATGTCAAACAGCCGGAAGGATTTGTTGTGAAGGGCAAGGAGCAGTGTGTCTACAAACTTCACAAGGCATTGTATGGGCTTCGGCAAGCACCACGGGCATGGAACACAAGACTCGACAAGAGTTTGAAACAACTTGGCTTTACTAAGTGTGCACAAGACCAAGCCGTGTACACACGAGGAGAAGGGCAAACAGGTTTGATTATTGGCGTTTATGTTGACGATTTGATAGTTACAGGAGAAAATCGAGAGGAGATTGTACGACTTAAGAAACAGATGATGAGGGAGTTCGAGATGAGTGACCTTGGGTTACTCTCCTTCTATCTCGGGATTGAAGTGGAGCAAGAAGAAAATCGGATCACTCTGAAACAATCAACTTATGCAAAGAAGGTGTTGAAACAGTTTGGGATGGCAGAGTGCAATCCGACGAAATATCCTATGGAGCAGAAAGCTCAGTTGCATAAGGATCTAGAAGGGGAACCTGTGGATGCTACGTATTATCGGCGTATCATCGGTTGTCTAAGGTACTTACTTCATACAAGACCTGATCTTTCCTATTCGGTTGGAGTGGCTAGTAGGTTTATGGAAAGGCCTACGGTGATGCATCATAAGGCGGTGAAACAGATCCTAAGATACCTGAAAGGTACAATTTACTGTGGACTTGTGTATGTCGAAGGCGTAGGAGAAGAAGTGATCACGGGCTATAGCGACAACAATATGGCTGGAGATCTGGATGATCGGAAGAGCACGGGTGGTATGGCGTTTTACGTCAACAAAAACCTTGTAACGTGGAATTCGCAAAAGCAAAAGACGGTGGCTTTATCATCCTGTGAGGCTGAGTTCATGGCAGCTACGGCGGCAGCTTGTCAAGCGTTGTGGCTAAGGAGTTTGTTAGGGGAGCTAACTAAAGAAAAGCCAAAGCCAGTGAATCTATTTGTTGATAACAGGTCAGCTATTGCCTTGATGAAGAATTCGGTGTTTCATGGACGCAGCAAGCACATTGACATACGGTACCATTTTATTCGAGACTGTGTCGAAAGTGGGGAGATCATTGTTGAGTTTGTGAGCACAGAGGAGCAAAAGGCTGATGCGTTGACAAAGGCGTTGCCAGGAGTAAAGCTGGCGACAATGCGTCACATTTTGGGCTTACGTGAGATTGGACCACGTCAGGATTAAGGGGGAGTTTGTTGGCATTAATCCTTGTGTGGTATCAATTCCCAATAAATGTGCATTAGAGAAGTTGAAGAATCCCTATTCCAAATAAATGTGTATTAAAGAAATTAAAGAATCACTAAATCAATTCGTAACAGTTTCTAGATTTATTAGGGGAAAACCAAAAGTCTTTGGTTTTATTTTTCTTATTAATAGCCCTGTAATCTTTATTTTTAGAGTGTGAAACTGTTCATTTTCTCTTCTTCTTGTTTCCTTTCCTCGACAATCGTTCCTGGGTAAAACTAGATTCGATTTGGGAACGAATCGTTGCTCTCATTTTAGAATCTTAACTTTCAGGTTCCACAGTATTTCATTATTGGGTGTGCAGAAGTTTTCGCCTTCATTGGGCAGATGGAGTTTTTCTACGAGCAAGCACCGGATGCCATGAGAAGTATGTGCTCTGCTCTTCAGCTCACCACAGTTGCACTTGGAAGCTACGTGAGTTCCCTGCTTGTAACCATTGTTAAGGACATCAGTACTAAAAATGGAAAGTTGGGTTGGTTACCTGACAACTTGAATCGAGGTCACCTTGATTACTTCTTCTGGCTCTTGGCTATCCTAAGTGTGCTCAACTTGCTTGCTTTTCTTGGTGTAGCAAAGTGGTACACATACAGGAGGCCAGTGGGAACACTCCGCTGAAACCAATTTGGAGCGCTAGCTGAAGCTCAAGTTTATGTTAACATTCACACCCTTTAAGGAGCACATATACAAAGAAAGCCTTCCATGGATCAAGATCCGTTGTAGCCGGAATTTAGTGTTCTTAGGTTTCAACAAGTTTGTGGAAAATTTCCAGCTAAGTGAGCATATTCCATCATGTTAATTGGCTTTTTCTTGCCTGGTTATGATAATTTCACTTTTTATGTACTTATTTCTCGTCAAATGTGTAATTAATATTAAAAAATATAAAAAATAACTTTTCAATTCTTAATAAATATCATAAGATACTTGTTAATAAAATCCCAGGTAATAAATTATTCATTTGAGTATCATGCTCATGGAAATTTGAAGAAGACTGAAAGAGAATCACAATGACGTGGCTACTTCCAAAACAGCTGATAATTTTATCATGGATGATATGATTACCAAGTTGTCTTGTAGTCACAAGTTGATGCACTAAGATGCTAGAGACAAGCTTCTTAGAATACGTTGTCCCCATCTGTTATAGAGTCATGATTAGACGATGACCTCTTGATCTTCTCAAGGGGTTCTGTTCTCGTTAACTAGTACACACAAAGAAAAACATAAGGAACATTTTAAAACAGCAGCTATACATTTTATCAGATGATAATTTAATGATTAGTTTAATGATTAATTTTTAAAATTTTATTTTTTATTTTTATAGTTTTAAATTAAGAGAAATAGTAGTTTAAAAAACTAAACGCATAAAATTTTGGAATAAATAATAAAATAAATTAAAACCATAAGTTTATGATAATTAAACAAAAATTTCAAATAAATATTTACACTCAAAATAATCCATTTAGCCTAGTCATAAAGTTTCATGTAAAGATACTCTAATTACCACCCTTAACTAAATTACCACATGCATCAAGTGAACCTAGAAAACCTGATTTTTTGCTACCATATAAAATTTGATTTTCCCTTACCATCCTGAGCTTATTGCTTCCATCTTTTTTTTTTTTTTCTTTACAAAAGTTAATAGAGAGAGGGACAACAGAAGCTAGAAAATGGAAAAAGAAAAAAAAGAAAGAAAAGTTCGTAATTTTTACATACAACATCTAAACTGTAATATTAGACCACTAACACAATCTTTGAAGTGAGCTCTATAAAAATAGACTTTGTATGGTAAATTTTAGTTCTAAACTAGACCTCCGTTTGCTTCTCATTAACTAATTTCATTCTTTTAGACATAAAAGCCAAGTTTTCTAATCAAGTCAAACTAAGACACAAGATAAGCTCCCCCATACTTCTACACCTAAGCAATAGTACCAAGTATGGAGTATATCAAATTTTACAAAAAAAAAAAAAAGAGTAAAAAGAAATAAGCACACATCAGAACTTACATTACACAAGTAAAAAATACAGCAACAGTAACAGTAGTAGTAGTAGTAGCAGAACATAGCATGCTTCAAGACTCTTCCTTGATGCAAGTTACATTACACACACCAAGACATGATATAAGGAATTCAAATCTTGGTTTTTGTAGTGCCTTCGTGAAGATATCGGCTACTTGGTCTTCACCATTGTAATGCTTAATCAGAACTTCCTTTTCCTTCTCAGCCTTGCGAATTACATGAAACTTGATCTTGATATGCTTAGTCTTGCCATGAAATACAAGATTTTTCACCATAGCTACTGCGGATTTGTTGTCACACCAAATTGTAGTTGCCTTGTCATGCTTAACTCCTAAATCAAGCAAAACTTTCCTCAACCAAAGAGCTTGGTTGACAGTAGTGGAGGTGGCAACATACTCTGCCATAGCTGTTGATTGTGCGACACAAGTTTGCTTCTTCATTCCCCAATAAATGGCGGTTGAACCAAGGGAGAAGTAATAGCTTGATGTGCTCTTCATGCCCTCGTTTGTTCCAGCCTAATAGCTGTTGGAAAAACCCAACAAATTCAGCGAATTTGATCTCCAATAGAACAAACCAAAGTCACAAGTGCCATAAACATATCTCAATATTCGTTTAGCAGCTATAACATGAATATGGAGAATTCATGAATCTCGATAGCAAGCTTGTGGCAAACATGATGTTTGGTCTAAAATTGGATAGATTAGTAGTGAACCAATAAGACTACTATAGACAGTGACCTCTGCTGGTTGTAATTCTTCCGTCTTCTTCAACTTCTCACTGTGGATAGCTAGAGTACTCACGAAGTTAGCTCGATTAAGCTAGAATCTGTTCATCAATTCTCGTGCATACTTGGACTGAGAAACAAAGATCCTAAATTTACTTTAAACCACTTCCAATCCAAGGAAATAATACATTCTTCCTAAGTCATTCATCTCAAACTTTTGCTATAACTTCAACTTGAATTTTGCAATATATTTCAAATTGCTTCCAATTATGAGGATATTATCCACATAGATGGAGACAGGTACAATGTCAATTTGCCAATGCCTCACATATAAGGTTGCTTCATTCAAGCTCCTTACAAAACCTTCATTTAACAAATAATCATTTATTTTTGTGTACGAAGCCCTTAGTGCCTATTTCAAACCATAGAGGGCTTTCTTCAATAGCAATACACGACCACTTCCATTTGTGAAACCATGTGGCTATTCTAAAAAAACTTGCTCCTCCAAGTCGCCATTAAGGAAAGCTGACTTAACATCTAGATGGTAGACTTCCCATCTATTACTTGTAGCTAAGGCAAGGAGTAATCTGATCGTGTTGAACCTTACAGTAGGCATAAAAGTTTATGAAAAATCCACTCCATATTATTGCGCATACCCTTTCACAACTAGCCTCACTTTATGCTTGTGGATGGAGCCATCTGAATTTAATTTTAGCTTAAAGATCCACCTCATTCCAATTACTTGCTTGTTAGCTTGTCTAGGAGTTAGAATCCATGTTGAATTCTTAGAAATCATCCTCAATTCCTCTTCCATTGCAACTCTCCACTCTGGAATCTTTAATGCTTCATCAAGAATTGAAGGCTTTGAATAGGCAACATTGCATCAATTGTAAATATCTTCTACGGTTCTTGTTCCTCTGATCGCATCTCCATTTCCCTCTTCTTTTGAATCCTCAAGATCAATTTAAGGAAATTCGTGAAATGGCTCATGGTTATCAGCTAGCTTAGGAGGCAACATATCCATTTTGTTCCAATCCAAGTCACTTCCTTCATCCACTTTTAAACTCCTAGTGCTATACACTTACTTAGTGATTGGATTTAGGATTCTATAGCCTTTGGACTCGCTACTATAGCCTACCAAAATTCCCTTCTTAGCCCTTTGATCCAATTTTCCTCTTCTCGCATTAGGAACAAGGGTATAACACACACTTCTAAAAACTTTCAAATGTGATACACTAGGCTTAACTCCAAACCACACTTCAAATGGAGTCTTTCCCTTTACAGCCTTTGTTAACAATCAATTTTGAAGATACATGGCTGTGCTGACAGCTTCGACCCACAAGATTTTTGGCAAATTATTCTGCAATAAAAGACATCTTGCCTTGTTCATCACAGACCGATTCTTCCTTTCACGTACACCATTTTGTTGAGGTGTATAAGTGACGGTTAATTGATGATGGATTTTAGCTTCTTCCAAATATTCCTTGAATTGATTTAATGTATATTCGGTTCCATTATCAGACCTTAAGCAGTTGATCATGAAGCCAGATTGTTTTTCAACCAAGGCCTTAAACTTCTTAAACATTATGAAGGCCTCTAATTTTTTGTTTGAGGAAAAATACCTAACAATATATCAATAATCATTAATAAACAACAAGAAATACTTGCTCTCATTATACAAAGGAATACTCATAGGCCCACACACATTGGAATGGATCAACACTAATTTTTCAAAGGCTCTCCAAGCTTGGCTAACTGGAAAAGAACCTTGGAAAAATTTTCCACTTTGGCATGCATCACAAATACTACCATCCTTTGTTACACGTGTCATTCCCATAACTAAGTTCTTCTTACTTAACAATTCTAGTTTTAAAATTTGTATGCCTAAGTTTTTTATGCTACAAAGATGTCTCTTCTTTAAGACTCAAACAAACATCAACCTCAAACTTTCTCTAAACTAAAGGAAAATGTCTCCTATTCATTTCAACAGAGAATAGAATTTGACCTTTAGAATTGCTAATTTCACACATATTATTTTTAAATGCAACCACATAACCATTCTCCAACAACTGACCAACGAATAGCAAATTTAAATTCAAATTAGGAATATAGAGTACATCATCAACGATTTTTGTACCAAATACAAAGTTAATACAGACAGCCCATTTTCCTCTAACATTAACGAGTCTTCCATCTCCAAGCCTAACCTTAAAGGAGTAGCTTATATCGAGGTCTTAAAAACCACTTGAGTTATTTGTCGTGTGGTGCATACAACCATTATCGATCAACCACACATTAGGATTTTCAGTAACAACACAACATTTAGCAACTCCAGCATGTTTTGCAATGCGTTTAGCAATTTTTGTATGTTCTGCAGTGCATCCAACAACTTCAGCATGTTTTGCAATGCATCCAGCAGCTTCTATGTTTTCAGTAATTATGGTGGCCACAAACAAGCTTTCTTCCTACTGATTTAAACATTCTGCTGCCAAGGCTATTTGCATAGGTGCTTGTTGGTCATGTTTAACTCCACACACCTTCTCAACATAGCCAAATTACTTAATACTTTAACATTACACTCCATGTCTAAACTAGCAATAGTTTTCCGTATGGTTTGTCTTCTTACAATAAGGACATGGTGGATACTTGCCTTTTTTGCTTTTCCATTTTCCTTATTTCTTAGCTTTTCCTCTTTGGAACGTAACTTGGCTTCTTGGTCTTCGTTCTTGTGGTTAGGAGCCACCAAGGCTTTTTCGCTTGCATTTTCTTCTTCCTTAAAGGTTTTACTCTATTCCATAGCTAAAAGGGAATTCGTTAAGTTTGCCAAGGTGATTTGTGACATGTCCTAAGTGCCTTTAAGGTAGGAAATTTTTGCTTCAAAGTGCTTAGGTAGATTCACCATGATTTTCTCCACTACACATCTTTCTTCTAGTTGCTCTCCCAACATTCTGATCTGGTTGACAGTTTTCATAATCCTATCAACATACTCCTTCATTTTTTCTTAATCTTTCATTTTCAACAACTCAAACTCCTTACGTAAGTTGAAGACTTGCATTTGTCTCGTCTTCTCGGAGCCTTGGTATTCCATTTCAACTTTTCCCATGCTTCATGAGCTAGCTCATGTGCTATAATCTTAGTGAAAATGGAATTGGAGATGGTCGCATGAATATAGGATAGCGTTCTTAGACCCTTTGCAACATCTTCCTCATGATTTGTTGTAAAGTGGGATTTTCTCTCAAGGCAGGAATGACTTTATCTTCTTCGACATACATCCTTAACCCAAGTCCTATGAGATAAGCCTTCATCTTCACTACCTTCGCATGGTAGTTTTTGCCATCAAAGTGAGGAGGACGAAGAGAAACAATAGAACTAGAAGCTATAATTTTTGTGCCTTTTTTATGTTGGTTTTTATTTTTTTTTTGTTTCCAAAGCCCCTTAAGAACAAGGGGGCTTTGATACCAATTGATAGAAACAACAAAACAAAAAAAAAAAAAAAGAAGAAGAAGAAAGGTAGACCAGTAGGGACATAGGAAGTCAACAGGGAAGAACGGGGAAGGATAAAGCAACAACAAGCAGAAAAAAAAAAGGAAGAAAAAATAGAAGAAGAGGCAAAAGTGTTTTATGTTTGCTTCTCATTAATTGATTTCATTCTTTCATACATAAAAGCCAAGTTTTCTAATCATGTCAAACTAAGACACAAGATAAGCTCCTCTATACTTCTAAACTAATCAATAGTACCGGGTATGGAGGATATCATATTTTACAAAAAAAAAGAGTATAAAGAAATAAGCATACATCAGAACTTACACCACATAAGCAAAAAATGCAGCAATAGTATTAGTATCAATAGCGGCAGAATAAGGCAAGCTTTAATAGATATATTGCATTATTTGGAATGTCATGTATGATATAACTATGTATATATATCTATACATCGTGTCTTGCTATTGAATGTGTTGTTGCTGCGGTAGATGCTAATATGGATGTGTATTCGCGGCGTTGGATGGAGTTGGTTGGTGTGTATACAAACTCTGCTATGTTGCATCATGTGTGTGTGTATGTTCTTGAATGGGTTTGCGGTATAGTGTGTTTGAAGTTGTGGTTGTGATGGGAATCAAGCCATTTCTATAACAGGACCCATTACTCGAGTTAGAGCTAAAGGATTGCAGAGTCTTTCAGTGAGAGTTCTTTTTGACCAGATGGAACCCGAAGACACTCACATAATGTCTTCATTCATTTTATATGACCGTTTTACATTTAATCAGGTGCAATTATTAGTACTGCAGGATGGCAACCAAATTAATTAGAGCATGGTTTAGAGTATGGTTCATGGTCTATTTTTTTTAACCGACCTAGACTAATGGGATCCAACCATGTATTGTGGTTTTTTCCTTTATTTTCTTATGTTTTTTTTTTCCATATTAGGACTACTATAAATACTTATACAAGGGACATAAAAAGGCATCATCATTTTGGTCAAGAAAACACAACATACACACGAATTGAGGGCTTTTTCTCATTTCATATACTCTTATCAATCTTGTGTGGATTGTGGTGAGTCAAAGGCTTGGATTGTTGTGTGTCATATCAATAATTACAAGTTTAATCCATCTTCTGCTAGTGTGTAATATCTAGTAAGAAATTGGATTTTTCTTGTTGTCTTGTTCTTGGTGTGAACTAGGGTTCCACGTGCAGGAGATAATTCCAATTGGGGTTGTCCATTTATTTCTTGATTATATATGTGTTAATGGTTAATTGATTTAGCATATCAGGTTGTGTGTCATGGTGGCATCTACGGGTGAAAGTTGGTGTGGGTGTCGAGTCTGCATGTGTGTTCTGTGTGTTGTGTATGTAGTAAGTGCATGACTGTATGTGTGTGATTGTTGGCGTATGTCGTTTGTGTGTGTGTGTTGCTACCGGTTATGCATGTGTGTGTTGTCCAATGGGAGTGTCTGTATGTGGTGAGTGTGTGCATGTTGTATGTGTGTGTATTCTATGTGATGTGTGTGTTCATAGTATGAGTGTGCGTAGATGACTACTGTGCTATTCCACATGTTTGCTACCCATGTGTATATGGGGTGTGAGTGCAGTGTGCAGTAGCTGCTGCTGATGTATGTGATGTGTGTGTGAGTCTTTTTGTATGCGCAAGCAGTATGTGTGATGTTGTTGCGATTAGTGCGTGTTGTGTGTACTTATATGCCTGAGTTGCTATCCATGTTGTGTGAGTGAAGGTATGGCGTCGCATGTCTATGCCACAACGAGCATGTGAACCATGTTGTGTATGTGTGCACATAGAAGCATGTGTGTATGCTATGTGTTATATATATATATATATATATATATATATATATATATATATATATATATAATGTAAAAAAGAATATTATTATTGTATGAGTTATCTTTATTGATTAATTTTGATTTTTGCATTGTGATTTTAAGCATGCATTTTCTATGACTTTAAATACTTACGGTGTAGTGTGTCTTGTTAACTTGTTTGTGAGTACTCTTTGTTCAATCACCCCAAAATAATTAATTAATTATTATGACTTAGACAAAATTCAACATGCATTGCACAATACATTGCACTAAGATTGAAGGCCATCATTGCTACAAGATACACAACAAGTAATCACGTATGGATTATTGTTTCGCTAATGATGAACTACATGACCAAAGGGATTGTTGCCTCTTTGATGAAACTGAATAAGAGTGTCTTGCTCGTCCTCGAGGGTGTATGCTTGGTGTGCAAAATTGACATTTGGAGCTTAAGACTTTTAATTAATAATAAAGAGATAAGATGGAAAATAAGAAGACTAAGATACCCAAGCACTAATGATTATGAGAATCTCCAGCCCAAGATCAAAAAGAGTATTAAACTAAAGACTTCACGCCGATTACCGAAAGACTGCATGTGATGTTGCATTGTATATGGATTGTTCATGCATGGCATATGTTTGATAAACTTATTTGTGCGTATGTAGTATTGAAAGATTGCACTTCCATCTCACTAAGCTATAATAGCTCACCATCTTATAGATTTTATGATGTAGGTTGCAATGAAGAAAATCTCTCAAGTAAATGTATTACCCAAGTAAGTAAGATCTTCATGTGATACTACTAGAATTGAAAGCGAGGATTAAGAAATAAAGTAGATTTCCTATGTAAATTATGTTAGAAGACTGAATGGTTTTATATTGTAAGTATTTTAAATCAAATTAGTAAAATGTTAACATGTTGTGTAATAAGACCAAAACGAAGTCTATTTTTTAAAATATACATACATACACACACACACACACACACACACACACACACATATATGTCTCATATGTGATGTGATGGGTGTCGAATCCAACAAAAATAAAACCTACTCCTAGACAATTATATGATTTGCATATAGTGGTGAGTAGGGTCGAATTCACAAAGATTGGTTAAACTTATCTCTATTCAAGGAGAATAAAAGGAAAAGGAAAATGGGGCGTTTGGTTTGTGAATCGAATAAAGTTAAAACAAGATAAGAAAGTTGTATATTGATAAAAAGCCTAGCCAAAGGAATCAAGATGGTTTAATTCTAGGAATTGATCATCGATGCAAATGTTTTCTATTCTTAGTTCTAGATAAATTGGTTATGGTTATTAACAAGCTCTAACAACCTATCTCTCCTTACTTCCTCGATAACCTCAGACAAGCGCTTTGAATTATTTCTCTTATTGATTAAACAACCCTTAGACAAGCGCTTAGGATTTAATCTATCAATAGCATTAAGATCTAGAGAGACCACTAATTCATGCCAGTAGATTATAAGATAACCTATTTAAACATGATCACACACCTCCATAACATGAATTCGATCATCTCTTTTATAACCAAACATGTTATTACGTCACTAAGACTAGAACAATCAAACAATTATGGATTTGACGTGCTAGTTGACAATATATTAACTTGCTAATTTAGTAGAAGAGCTCTATTCATACCAATCAACAAAGATAATAATGACAAAACGATCAGAAGATATATGAATACCCGAAAGCAAAGAATAGAATAAATACAAGTCAATTAGACCTCACAATTCGTGGAGAATTAAACATCTATGACCCTTTGGCTAGAAAAGTAGCTTAGCTACACATGTTCATCAATAAAACGAAAATAAAAGATAGAAACATAATGAACCCAGTTGCCTGCTCTGCCTTCGCGTTTCCTTCTTCAAGATCCAAGATTCCAAGATCAAAAGTTCAAAAGTTGTCCTAACCCTCTAGGGTTGGTTCTATTTATATTGTTAGGGAGATGGCATGTGATCTTTTGCTAGCAAGATACGAAAATATCTTTCCTTGTTCAAGTAGATTTCGAGAAGTGAAGATTCGTCTGCCTGGCACGCCCCAACACACGGCCGTGGGTCAAGCCGTGCCATCCTCTGTGCATATTCTTCAAGTCTTCATCCGCGCCCAGTGTGAACCACGGTTACACACACGGCCAGATTTCAAGCCGTGCCTTCATCTAGTTGATGTTCTACACTTTCTTCTCATTGGCACACCTAGCTTCCACCACGGCTTCAAGCACGGTTTATCCCACGGCTTCCACCACGGCCGTGCCTTAAGCCGTGTCTCTCTCTGTTGTAAGTCCTCATTTTCGCCTTCTTGTCCAGTGTGTAACACGGTTTGAACCTTGGCCGTGCCTCAAACCGTGCTTCCTCCTGTGGTGTAATTCCTTGTCTTGATCTAAGTTGTAGATGAATTCTCCAAAATACTTGAATTAGCATCCTTGACTCCATTTAACCTGATTTATCACGATGATAGAATTAAAGTACCATTTCCTTATGATTTCTATAAAATCAATAATAATTTAACACAATTTATACTATAAAGATTGAGTATAAAATGGCTCTATCAAATTCCCCCACACTTAAACTCTTGCTTGTCCTCAAGCAATTGCATCAAATCAATTGAGAAATCTGTCATGGATTATACAAACTTTCTTTTCATCATTCCAAGCATCTTATTCATTTGTAATTCATGACTTGTAATTTAATGTCTACTACTTCAACCCAATTGGTTTCCTGTGATCAAATTACTATGGACAAAATTCAATAGCTAATATAAACAAAACAAACTTTAATCCTCATGTTTAGCAAAAGAATTTTTATTCCAAAAGTAAATACTTAATCCACTAAGGAAAAACACCCAATTAAACTTCATTGGACATTAGCAAACATATAATCCTTGCAACATAAAGTAAAAGCATATAGTATAAGCTCTTTGCTAGATATTCTCCCTTTTATACATCTTTGTTTTATTCAATGAATGTTCACATTCATGTTCTTTTGATTTATTCAAGCATCTATTTTGACGGGTTTTTGCCCGCTTCTTTTCATGAACTTTTGCCTTTTTCGCCCTTATCGTTATAGTGAGTACATTGAGTCGGCAACATCCCAAGCTCATCACTCAAGTGACCGGGTTTTGAGATACCCCTACGGACTCTTCCTCACTCTAACATTCAAGTTTGAATACTCTTAACTCAATTAGTTGAATCATTGGAGTAATGGCTATGCTTGATTCCTTTTTTTTTTTTTTCACTAAGTGTTATGATTGCTTTACAAACAACTTCAAAGAGTATACAGTAGCTAATATAACCTAGAAGTAAACTTGTTTATTTTTCACTTAGGGACTCGACTTACTCTTAGACTTCCAATTCTAAAGCTAAATACAAAGTAAATTTGTTTATTAAAGATTTCACTACTTAATTTTAACCATGTATTCTAATCATAGCAGTGGGTGAGTAAATCATTTGAACAAGTCAATTTCACATTTTGTAGATGTTTATTACAACATTTAGTACAATCTCTAGATTTCATGATAATTTTGAAAAAATTTGGCTTAAAATTGCTTAAGGACAAACATTCAGAGTATAAGTTAGTTCTCTATTCTCTATATTTTATTATCCTCTCCCCCACACTTAGCTTGAACAGTGTCCTCACTGTTCCTAATTCAGCACAATTGAAGAGGAATTAACAACACAAAGGACATTAGAGAATAAGAGAAAGGAAATATTGGTACTTCCCTGGTATTGGAGTGCTCCCTTTAAGCTTTGGAAAGTGTCATCTAATGATATGTATCCTTGCTGCAGCCGATCCAAAGAGTTCAAAACTACACTAAAATCAAAACAAACTAAACTAAAACAAAACAAACCAAAACTAATGCAAAACAAAACTTTTTTTTTTTTTACATGGGTTGCCTCCCATGAAGCGCCTTTCTTTAACGTCTTTGGCTAGACGTTCCTGGCTAAATATTCGGATAAGGATTTGGATTCCAGCCTTGGTGCCTGTGGTGATGGGTTAATAGCATCCGTAACAAAAACAGGAGAGATATCGTTAGGATGTTTCATGGCATCATAAATGTTAAATTTAATCACTTCACCATCAAATTCCATAGTGAGGGTGCCATCATTTACATCGATTTTCGTTTTAGAAGTCTTAAGGAATGGTCGCCCTAATAATATCAGTGATGAAGTATAAGAATCACTATCGTCCATGTCAAGCACATACAAATCAGCAGGAAAAACCAACCCATTGACTTGAACTAAAACATCCTCTAGAACTCCCTCAGGATAAACATTGGACCTATCAGCAAGTTGAACAATAATACCAGTTTCCTTTAAAGGACCAACATTTAAACGTTGATAAACAGACAAAGGCATGACATTGATAGAAGCTCCTAGATTACACATGGCTTTAGCGATTCCAAGACTACCTATTTTGCAAGGAATGGCGAACATACCTGGGTCCTTACATTTAGGAGGAAGCTTCTTCTGAATAATAGCTGAAACATTTTCACTCACACTAATCTTTTCATTGCCTTTCAGCTTCCTTTTGTTAGTGCACAAGTCCTTGAGGAATCTAGCATAGCGCGGTATTTGCTTAATTGCATCAAGTAAAGGAATATTTACCTCGACTTTACGAAACGTTTCCAGAATCTCTTTTTCTTCCGCTTCCTTCTTGGATTTCGCTAATCTGGAGGGGAAAGGAGGTGGTATCAATGTGACCTTTGATGGCTCAACTGGAGACTTGCTAATCTGGTTGCCCTGCTGGCTCGGAGTTGAAATCTCTTTCTTGGTCTCCTCCTCAAGATTAGACGGATGTCCTTTCTTATTTGATCCCTGCAATTCTGTTCCACTTCTCAAGGTAATTGCATTAACACTTTGCTTCGGGTTTGGAATAGTTTGAGAAGGTAACTTACCTTGAGTATCTAACCTATTAACAGCTGAAGCAAGTTGGCTTACCTGATGCTCCAAGTTTTGAATGCTTTGCTTTGTTTCCTCCTGAAATTGTTTGGTATTCATGGCTAGAGACTTAACAATATCCTCAAGGGGCATACTTGAAGTGGAAGGAGCTTGGGGTACGTGGTGTGATGGCTTTGGCTGGAATTGTTGGAAATGTTGAGGGTTATTGCCATATCGGAAGTTAGGATGATCCCTCCATCCAGGATTGTAAGTATTCGAGTAGGGGTCATACTTCCTTTGCGGTTGTCCTGGAAATCCGCCTACAGCATTGGCGTGTTCATGATTGTCATCTTGCAATGTGGGGCACATGTCGGTCGGATGACTAGGAGCAGCACAAATTCCACAAGCCTTCACTTGCTGTGTTTTTCCAAGAGCTAGCTGCTGCACAAGGGAGGTTAGATTAGAAATTTGATGTTCAAGGTTAGACACACTTACCTCATTTACCTTCCTTGAAGATGTATCATGCCTATACCCAAATTGTTGTGAATTAGCAGCCATAATGGAGATCAATTCCCTAGCTTGACCAGGGGTTTTGTTTACTATAGCGCCTCCACTTGCAGCATCCATCATCTTTCTTTCCATCGGAAGTAGGCCCTCGTAGAAATATTGGATAAGGAGTTGTTCAGATATCCCATGTTGTGGGCAGCTTGCACACAATTGCTTGAACCTCTCCCAATACTCATGAAGAGTCTCGGTGTCCCTTTGTTTTATACCGCAAATTTCTCTTCTTATACCAGCGGCTCTGGATGCGGGGAAGAATTTGTCCAAGAAGAGTCTCACCATATCAGTCCATGTGGTTATAGAACCTGGAGGCAAATAAAACAACCAATCCTTAGCTTTAGTACTTAAAGAAAATGGAAAAGCAAGTAGCTTGATTTGATCGTCGGTTATTCCTTACGGCCTCATACTAGAACACACTATATGAAACTCTTTCAAATGCTTATGAGGATCTTCATTCTCAAGACCATGAAATGTAGGTAGCAGATGTATCAACCCAGATTTCAATTCGAATTCCACGGCTAGTTCAGGGTAGTGAATACAAAGTGGTTGTTGATTCACATCCGGTGCAGCCAACTCCCTTAAGGTTCTCTCGAGATTTGCCATGTCGTCCTCTTTTTCAGAATCAGACAAGTCCGATACTAAGTTCAGTCTAGTGGATGATCTAGCTTCTTGTCGTAGTCTCTTTAGAGTCTTCTCAATCTCCGGATTATAAATCAGTTCACCTGTCTGAGAAAAACAAGTCATATAATAATAGAAATAAATTTGACACCAATCCCCGGCAATGGCGCCAAAATTTGATGGGTGTCGAATCTAACAAAAATAAAACCTACTCCTAGACAATTATATGATTTGCATATAGTGGTGAGTAGGGTCGAATCCACAAAGATTGGTTAAACTTATTTCTATTCAAGGAGAATAAAAGGAAAAGGAAAATGGGGGGTTTGGTTTGTGAATCGAATAAAGTTAAAACAAGATAAGAAAGTTGTATATTGATAAAAAGCCTAGCCAAAGGAATCAAGATGGTTTAATTCTAGGAATTGATCATCGATGCAAATGTTTTCTATTCTTAGTTCTAGATAAATTGGTTATGGTTATTAACAAGCTTTAACAACCTATCTCTCCTTACTTCCTCGATAACCTCAGATAAGCGCTTTAAATTATTTCTCTTATTGATTAAACAACCCTTAGACAAGCGCTTAGGATTTAATCTATCAATAGCATTAAGATCTAGAGAGACCACCAATTCATGCCAGTAGATTATAAGATAACCTATTTAAACATGATCACACACCTCCATAACATGAATTCGATCATCTCTTTTATAACCAAACATGTTATTGCGTCACTAAGACTAGAACAATCAAACAATTATGGATTTGACGTGCTAGTTGACAATATATTAACTTGCTAATTGAGTAGAAGAGCTCTATTCATACCAACCAACAAAGATAATAATGACAAAACGATCAGAAGATATATGAATACCCGAAAGCAAAGAATAGAATAAATACAAGTCAATTAGACCTCACAATTCGTGGAGAATTAAACATCTATGACCCTTTGGCTAGAAAAGTAGCTTAGCTACACATGTTCATCAATAAAACGAAAATAAAAGATAGAAACATAATGAACTCGGTTGCCTGCTCTACCTCCGCGTTTCCTTCTTCAAGATCCAAGATTCCAAGATCAAAAGTTCAAAAGTTGTCCTAACCCTCTAGGGTTGGTTCTATTTATATTGTTAGGGAGATGGCATGTGATCTTTTGCTAGCAAGATACGAAAATATCTTTCCTTGTTTAAGTAGATTTCGAGAAGTGAAGATTCGTCTGCCTGGCACGCCCCAACACACGGCCGTGGGTCAAGCCGTGCCATCCTCTGTGCATATTCTTCAAGTCTTCATCCGCGCCCAGTGTGAACCACGGTTACACACACGGCCAGATTTCAAGACGTGCCTTCATCTGGTTGATGTTCCACACTTTCTTCTCATTGGCACACCTAGCTTCCACCACGGCTTCAAGCACGGTTTATCCCACGGCTTCCACCACGGCCGTGCCTTAAGCCGTGTCTCTCTCTGTTGTAAGTCCTCATTTTCGCCTTCTTGTCCAGTGTGTAACACGGTTTGAACCTTGGCCGTGCCTCAAACCGTGCTTCCTCCGGTGGTGTAATTCCTTGTCTTGATCCAAGTTGTAGATGACTTCTCCAAAATACTTGAATTAGCATCCTTGACTCCATTTAACCTGATTTATCACGATGATAGAATTAAAGTACCATTTCCTTATGATTTCTATAAAATCAATAATAATTTAACACAATTTATACTATAAAGATTGAGTATAAAATGGCTCTATCATGATGTTAGATCTCAGACGTTCCGATTGTATTTAGAGAAATGTGAAATGAGAGCTGAGATAAGGCCTTCTATCTTGTTTTTTAAATTTTGATAGGTCAATTGATGTGATGGATTAAACGCATTGCAGTTACCTAATGGAGGTCAGATAACCATGGTGGGTTGTTATGTTTAGGATCTCCTGTAAAGTATGACATGTATTAATGTATATTATTTCTTATTATGTTTTAAAATGTCCATGCAATGTCATTAGCAAAACCCAATAATTAATTATGTAGGAAGTGAAGAAATTAAATCTAGAGACATCATTAAAGACATCTGTATATGTATGACAAGTGTAAAGTTGAAAAAGAGCTTTTGCTATTTTTAATATATTTTATTTTCTTCCATTGTTGTATTACATACCTTAAGAAATTAGTGTACATGTGCTAGAAAGGTTACATTTCTGGATGTTTTAACACAAGGCGTCTTCTTGAAAGGGTTTTATTTAGTCTTGTTGCAAGTTGATCAAAACCATTCTTTGGTGGCTATAAGCCTACAACGAATCTTTGGTGTCAATAAAAATGATAGGAGCATGCTTAGAGTACAAAGTGTATATATTTGCCATTTAGGTACCTTCAGAGAGATGTCATTACAAAGGTGGAGTTTTAGCTTTTGAGTCAATGGTGAGGCTTGAAGAGAAGGTCATGATAAGAAGATGATGTGCCTAAAACCAAGATTAAGCACATGCAAAACTAATTTGAAAGACAATTAGACAATGTCAATCAAACTAGTTCAACAATTGCACAATTCTTCAATATTTATGAGCCAATTCCCACAACAAGGACGTGATCAAGAATGAATCCAAGTATGATGATGCTCTAATACTAAAAGATGATATGCCGAAATGGGATTTAAGCACAATTAAATGGAGTAAAAATCCAACCTTAAATGTAATCCCTAATTTCGATTCGACAATTGAAGAATTTGCGTGATTCCAAAGGGTGTAAATGGATCCGGAATCAATAAACAATGAACTAATCCAATCATAAAGAATCAAATCCCTCAATACATACTAATCAAGCTTGAATTATCACGTGAAATTCAAGAATAATTAGGAAAGATAATATTGTGATTCTCCTCTATAGGATAAGGCAATCCACGTGAACAATGTTATGCCAATGTTGATGAATAACACTATGATGAGTAACTTAACAAACTCAATATTTCAAAATAAAACTTAACCAAATCTGACCAAGAACTATCTCAATTCAACCCTAGATATTACACACTAGAGAAGAAAAGAAATCACAACAAAATGAAATTGATATTATTCACAATTTCAAGTGTTGAACTCGCTACAATTTCAACTCTTGGGATTGAAATTGGTAAGAGTCTAATGAAATTTAGGAAGAACCCTAATCCTCACGAAAAGTGTTTGTCTAATTCTGAAAAAAAATTCCCTCCTCAAACCCTACTTTAAGCAAGTATTTATACTTGTTCCCTTTAGGGTTAGAAAGTATACAAAATTACAACTATGCCACTTTTAGGGTGACCGGTGCTAAAACTCAATTACAACCAAATAAAAGTGTCCCAAAATGATTACAACATAAATAGTCCAAGTAAATAACAAGCATATAAAAATTAGTCTTCAAGATGCTAGCTCTTCCATAGGATTTGTCGGCCCAATTCATCACCGGTTTAGGTCGATTCATGGATTACCCACAAGCTGCGTTTTAGTAAGTTTGTCCATCGCCCTGTAAAGCTTGATAAGTGTGCCTGTTGGAATATATAATACATGAATAAGAGAAAAGAGGTTAGTAAACAAATAATTCTAGGGTTGATGTGCTCAAAATGGGCCCTCATTGCCAAGATTTGAAATGCTTTGGCTCCTACCCAGTAAACATTTATTTGTCAAAAAGTCCAAGTGTAAATGTTAAAAGGCGAAATAGTAAAGTTGTTAAGTAAAAGTTAGATTGAGAATAATATTTAATAATTTCAAACTTCCTATGAAAAAATTGAAAAAAAAAAGTTAGATTGATAATGATATTTAATAATTTCAAACTTCATGTGAAAAATTAAAAAAGAAAAGAAAAGAAAAGAAAAAAAAAACTTCATGTTATAGTTTTGATATAGTCATGCATAAAGCATTATTCGTAGGTAGTTTCATTTTTAGGAGAAGAAAAATATGAACGAATTCAAGTCAAGGTAGGTAGTAAATTAGATCGGTGTGACATTGGAAGTAAAAAATTTCTACTCATTATTTCCTTTTTTCAAATTATGTTTAAGATTCCCCAAAATGTTAATTTAGTCTAGACACTTCCTAGAATTTTTCTTTTAAATCTTTTTGTCCAAAAACCATATTAGTATTTTGTTAGTAGTAGTAGGGGTGGCATTGTTTAATTTGGTACAATTTGTCTCTCGAACCAAACAAAACCGTATATTATGATTTGATTTTTCCCCCCCTAAATCAAACCATAGTTTGGATTGATTTTTTTTTTAATCTAAACAAAATAGGTTCGGTTTAATTTGATTCATAGTTCAAACTATTTTTACATGTGTTATTAATTTTTTTATATATAAGTCAGTAAATTATGAAAAATTATATTTGACATAAAAAATATTTAATTGATTATCATCTCTTTAATATCATTCATCATCTTTAGTGCCCATTTGATATATTTAGAGAGATTTTATTATCTCTCTTAAGATAATTATGGTTTCTATGTCAATTAATAAGAAACAATACAATAAAAAAAATAGTAATTTACTTCATGAAACCAAATAAGAGAAAAAATTGAATAACTAACATGAAATCCTCCCTTTTAATATACATTCCTTAGATTTTCACCGCTATTTTCTTTCTTTTTAAAAAAAAACTTCTTATAGTTTGGTTTGATTTGTAATTTTTTTAAATAAAAAAACAATGGTACAATTTGGTTTGTAATTTTTTTTAAATCTAAAAGGACGATTTGAACCTAATTTACCATTCAATTTAGTTTAGTTCGGCTCAATCCAATTCAGTTCACAATTTAATTGGATTTTTTCCAACCCTAACCCTAGGTAGTAATGCTTGCATAATTGTTTGAGTTTATTAATGTTTTAAAATCGATATTCAATAAAGTAGCCAATTTTAAGATGGTGTGAAATCGTGTAGAATCCTCTTTAAGAGTCCAGGCCCAATGAGGCATGAAAGAAGATATGCGAGTGAGATAGCAAGTTATTTAATGTTTGAACCTTGAGTAGCATAACCATGAGCCCTTTTGATGGCCCATTTCTCAACTTTAGTTCTGCGACTACAACTTGAATTAGAGTAATATCATTGAGCCTATACACAGGGTTAGGGAAGAGTATTGTCAAGTATGTCGACAAGTGAAAGATTTCCTTCCCAAGGCAAAGTGAGTTGGCTTATTCAACCCAAATAACCCTCTCATGGAATAGAGTGAAGAATCAATTTACCTCATGACCTTTGCAATAGTTGCCACTATCACCATCATTGCTTTACCACTAGCATTATCAATGTCATTGTCTCTACTGCTTAACCCTACAATACAACACAACCACCTTGCTACTTTCACCACCACATCATTGCTTGACTACCACCACCGCCACCACAACTCACTACAATATCACTACACCATCACCGTTATGTTGTTAACACTATTCGATACCACCACCATACTACCATGTGCACATACCCAGACATACCATCACCTTGCCACTCCCCTTTCCACCAAAACCATCACACTGTTATCTACATAATTCAACACATGGCCGTTATTACCTTGATCTCAACAATGTTGTAACAACACGTTGGATTTCAAGAAGCGTACCAAGTTTTCTTAGTTATAAAATGATTTTCTTTTTAGATCAAGAGTTGATGTCATAGGGAACGATAGTTGCTGTCTACATGGCAACTCCTATAGCTAGCTTTAGTTGAACATATGCAATATTCTAAATTGAAAACACTAACGAAAGAACAAGTGAATTAAATTGGAACTAATTGCACTACTTAACTAAACACAAGCAAAGACAAGGCATACGATGTAACTACTTCATGATGGAAATTGATCAAATCATATGTTGTTTATGGTTGTGTAAACTGTTAAATTCTTTTTTTTTTTTGTTTTTTTTTTTGACAGCCTCTTTCGAATATTATACCTATTACTCCATTTCAATGAAAAATATTTTCATGAGTAATCAACGGTCAAACTAGTGCATCAAACTAAGTGCAACTAAACTAGTATAATCTTACACATGTTTTTACTATTAATGCAAAACCATGAAATTATTGTAAATAGTCAGAATAGGTGTACTATTATGACCATCATTTTTGTTATCTTAAATTGTTGTTTTTTTTCCCAATGCATAAGTCCTTAGTCCTCTTTTGTCATATTCCCAGTTTCAACTTGCCATAGATGGTACCCTATCCTCCTGTTCACACCGATCACACAGCTCACCAACCATTCCATAAGGAATGACAATTGCACGCTGAACTATTTGAGCTCCATTTTTTATTTTTATTTTTATTTTTATGAACTCTAGAAATAAATTTTAACTACTAAACTACATCAATGTAAATAGGCGCAGTGCGAATTAAAAGGAATAGATACTGTAGATACAAAGATCCATTAAGTGAGTATTATATATACACAATATAAATTGCATATTTTACATGATAAGATGTATGTGCAGCGGCTTAAAATAGCACATCAATTCAGATGAGATGAAGAGGGATCATCAAGAAGGAAAAATACACGATCTAAGCAAAGCTAGATTACTCTTTTTGTTTAATCATCCTAGGCCATCCATCTTATCAAGTTAGGCATGGTCGAACTAATCATAGACATTTAATTTCCCAATTTGCTGTGGTAAATCATCAAATCATTTTCTCAAAGTATGAATACCCAACATGAGAAAACATAGATTAAAGTATAAATATACAAGAAAATCACCTTTGAAAAATAATTAAGTCGCTGAACAATATCCATATGCACTGCTTTTATTTTGTTTTTACATATGTCGATATAATTAAGGCTAAAACAATATAATGCTATACATTAACTTTTATAATCATATCCATGGCTTCCTTAATGAAAATGAAGAAATCCGCTAATTAAAAAAGATAATCGGATTAATCTCTTTGTGGTTTCCAACGAATCATTGGTCCTAACAGGAACATTTTCATCTTCTCGTCGCTAGTCGTTACCCCATCTTCCTAGGTTATTTTTACCTAGAAATGGTCAAAGTATGTGTTAAAATCAACGTCATGAGGATGCAATATAGCTATAAACTATAATCACGCATGACTTAATGGGGACACATGACACATTAATTATTCAATTTTTGTCTCCTTCAGCTCAATGTAATAACAAAAAAAATAGTCAATTATCTTTACTGATGATACAGATTCCGCAGTATCATCCAAGAAGAAGCAGCCGTTAGTATAGCTGGGTTAGGTGTTGGTGTATATAAGACGTTGAATAGAAATTCCTTTGAATCAAACTTTGTTGTTGTCTATAGGAGTAACCAAGCGGACCTTTAAAGGAAGAGGAAAGGTCTAGCAAAACAATGAGAAAGAGGTAGAACAAACAGGTTCGTCCCTGACATTCTCCGATACCAAGATAATACGCACCCAGCTATTGGAAGTACGACATTATCAGCATGTTGCAAAATACTGATAATATATGCTGATACTAAGCCGGGTATGTTACATGAATTTTTCCTGATTCTCTGTTTCATTTCAAGAAATTCTTCCTTCTTTAGCCATTATTAATTTTGAGATTTTCTCGAAGTTACGTATGCTTGTTAATTGTCCAGTTTGATTAGAGTAGCCAACTTTGATTTTTCAGCCTTAGTCCAGTGGGTACGGTTCCTCTATTTTCCAAACTATATGTCAATTTTTGTCGCATTATCCCTATAACTCCCGGTCATAGTTATCAAAATTGCAATTCTACAAGTTTACATTTTTATGAAGTATTTTCGAGTTAAATTGTATATAAAATTGTTTTGGTGTAAACTCGTGGTAAAATACGAATTTAGGTATACAATTCTATGAGTTTACGATTCCACCAATTTTATGCAATTCCACATAATTCTATGCAATTCTATTTGATTTAAATATAATAGGTTATCAAAACTAAGTTTTTATAATTTAAAACAAACTTATCAAATTATGAGTGAAATAACGCCATATTTTCTTTTTCAACTTAAATTGATTTGTTCATTGTTGAAGACCTTTCATTAATGGTGAATGAGTAGTTGAGAAAGAAGATATTTAATTTATAAATTGATGATTGGGTGGATATCTTTTCAAGTGAAAAGGATAAGGAAAAAATAAAAGCAATATTATAAAAGAAATTGGTGCACTTATAATTTTAGAGTCATAGCCAAGAAGAACTGAAATTAAGATGTTTTAGAAATTCATGACATTAACTCTATTGAAGATTAAATACAAATAAAAACTTTAAAAATTTTGGAATAAGAAAATATCGATATTATTAGTGGTAATATAATAACAACATTAACCATAACCAATAACGATAAAGTTGATTATGATTACAGTAGGGTGAGATATTTGGTCTATAATTGGATAGATTAGCAGTGAACCGACAAGACTTCTATAAACGGTGACCTCTATTGGTTGTGATTCATCTGTCTTCTTCAACTTCTTGTTGTGGATAGTTGGAGTACTCACAGATTTAGCTCGATTAAGTTGGAATCTATTCAACAATTCTCATGCAAACTTGGACTGAGAAACAAAGATCCCAAATTTACTTTGAACCACTTCCAATCCATGGAAATAATACATTCCTACTAAGTCATTCATCTCAAACTTTTTCTGCAACTTCAACTTGAATTTTGCAATGTATTTCAAATTGCTTTCAGTTATGAGGATATTATCCACATAGATGGAGACAATTACAATGTTGCTTTGCCAATGCCTCACGTATAAGGTTGCTTCATTCAAGCTCCTCACAAAACCTTCATTTAGCAAATAATCATATATTTTTGCTCACCAAGCCCTTGGTGCCTATTTCAAACCATAGAGGGTTTTCTTCAACAACAATACATGATCACTTCCATTTGTGAACCATGTGGCTGTTCTACAAAAACTTGCTCCTCCAAGTCGCCATTAAGGAAAGTTGGCTTGACATCTAGATGGTAGACTTCCCATCCATTACTTGTAGCTAGAGTTGGGAAAGTGGGTCGAACGAGCCTACCCACCCCAACCTGTACCGGCCGCGGGTCGAAGCATGCTAGCTCGCATTGGCCCGTACATGTTGTGGGTCCAAAAATTCGGCCCGCTCTGCCTCGCATAGAGTTTTTTTTTTTTTTTTTACAAAATAAAAAAAATTTCATCATCAACTCTTTCTTTATTTATCGTTTATCATTTTCTTTTCGCAACCATTTAATTTGTTTAATTCTAAGGCAATGTTAAACTTTTTTTTATCTTTCATATTCTAGTGGCGATGACTAAGCACGAAATCACAGTCTAAGTATAGAATTTTTGTGTTGTATTTGTGTGTTGTATCTCCTTTTTAGTTGTTACTTTTGCCTTTTAGTTCATTTACTTACTTTACTTTTAGTTTTACTATTGGTATTGGACAACGTAGTGAGTTAATTTGAGTTTTTTTTTTATATAAGTCGTGCGGGCCAACTCATGCCCGTGGCGAGTTGGCCCGCCTCGATCCACAGGCCACTTGGGCATGGGCCAAAATTTTCTGCCCACCCTACATTCTTGGCTCTACTTGCAACCAAGGCAAGGAGTAATCAGATCATGTAAAACCTTGCAATAGGCATAAAAGTTTCAGAATAATCCACTTCATACAGTTATGCATACCCTTTCACAACTAGCCTCACTTTATGCTTGTGGATGGAGCCATCTGGATTTAATTTCAGCTTAAAGATCCACCTCGTTCCAATTACTTGCTTGTTAGCTAGTCTAGGAGTTAGAATCCATGTCGAATTCTTAGAGATCAATCCTCAATTCCTCTTTCATTACAGCTCTCCACTCTAGAATCTTTAATGGTTCATCAGGAATTGAAGGCTCTAAATAGGCAACATTGCATCCATTGAAAATATCTTCCAAGGTTCTTGTTCCTCTGATTGCATCTCCATTTCCCTCTTCTTCAGAATCCTCAAGATCAGTTTAAGGAAATTCGTGAAATGGCTCATGGCTATCAACTGGCTTAGGAGTCGATGAATCCATTTTATTCTAATCCCACTCACTTCCTTCATCCACTTTTAATCACCTTCTAATATACACTTACTTAGTGATTAGATTTAGGACCCTATAGCCTTTAGACTCGCTACTATAACCTACCAAAATTCCCTTCTCCACCTTTTGATCTAATTTTCCTCTTTTCACATCAAGAACAAGGGTGTAACATACACTTCCAAAAACATTCAGACGTGATACACCAGGCTTAACTCCAAATCACGCTTCAAATGGAGTCTTTTCCTTTATAGCTTTCATCAACAATCCGTTTTGAAGATATACGGCTGTGTTGACAGCTTCGACCTATATGATTTTTGGCAAATTCTTCTCAAACAAAAGGCATCTTACCATATTCATCATGGACTGATTCTTCCTTTCACTTACACCATTTTGTTGAGGTGTATAAGTAACATTTAATTGATGATGGATGCTAGCTTCTTCTGAGTATTCCTTGAATTGATTTGATGCATATTCGGTTCCATTATCAGATTTCAAGCATTTAATCATGAAGCCAGATTGTTTTTCAACCAAGGCCTTAAACTTCTTAAACATTTTGAAGACCTCTGATTTTTGTTTTGAGGAAACATACCCAACAATATTGTCAGTAATCATCAACAAATAACAAGAAATACTTGCTCTCATTATACAAAGGAATACTCATAGGCCCACACACATCGGAATGGATCAACTCCAATTTTTCAGAGGCTCTCCAAGCTTGGCTAACTGGAAAAGAATCTTGGACAAATTTTCCACACTAGCATGCATCATAAATACTACCATCCTCTATCACACGCATCATTCCCACAACCAAGTTCTTCTTACTTAACAATTCTTGGGTCCAAAAATTTGTATGCCCAAGTCTTTTATGCCACAAAGATGTCTCTTTCTTAAGACTCAAACAAACATCGACCTCAGACTTGCTCCAAACCAAAGGAAAACGTCTCCTATTCATTTCAATAGAGAATAGAATCTAACCACTAAAGTTGCTAATCTCACACACAATATTTTTAAACACAACCACATAACCATTCTCAAATAGTTGACCAACGGATAGCAAATTTAAATTCAAATTAGGAATATAAAGTACATCATCAATGATTTTTTTACCTAATATAAATTTAATACAAACAACCCTTTTTCCTCTGAAATTAACGAGTCTTCCATCTCTAAGCCTAACCTTAGAGGAGTAGCTCATATCAAGGTCTTCAAAACTACTTAGTTTAGTGTCATGTAGTGCATACAACCACTATTGATGAGCTACACATCAAGATTGTCAGCAACAACACAACATCTAATAGCTCTGGCACGTTTTGCAGTGCGTCCAATAGTTTCTGTGTGTTCTATGGTGCATCCAACAACTTCAACATGTTTTGCAATGTGTCCAACAACTTCTATGTTTTCAGCAATTACGGTGGCCACGAACAAGCTTTCTTCCTACTAGTCTATACATTCTGTTGCTGAGGTTGATTGCACAATGCTTGTTGGTCACATTTGGCTCCACACACCTTCTCAACATGGCCAAATTACTTGAAACTTTAACATTGCACTTCAAGTCTAAACCAATAGTAGTTTTCCATTTGGCTTGTCTTCTTACAATAAGGATATGGTGGATACTTGTTCTTTTTGCTTTTCCATTTTTCTTGTTTCTTACCTTTTCCTCTTTAGAACATAACCTGGCTTCTTGGTCTTTGCTCTTGTGGTTAGGTAGCCACCAAGGCTTTTTTGCTTGCATTTTCTTCTTCCTCAAAAGCTTTCCTCTATTCTACGGCTAAAAGGGCATTAATCAAGTTTGCCAAAGTGATTTGAGACATGCCCCAAGTGTCTTCAAGGGAGGAAATTTTTACTTCAAAGTGCTCAGGTTGAATCACCATGATTTTCTCTACAACACATCTTTCTTCTAGCTACTCACCTAATATTCTAATCTGGTTGACAGTCTTCATAATCCTATCATCATACTCCTTTAGTTTTCCAAATCCTTCATCTTCAATAACTCAAACTCCTTGCATAAGTGATGAGGACATCGTAGCTGACACGGGTTGATACAAGCATGTCTATTACAAGAACGGTCGTGTATGATGTTAGGGAGCTTCCAGAAACACACACGGCTACAAGTACGGCCAAAAGGCATAGTTGTGTGTTATACCAGGATGATTCCCAGAAATGTACACGGCCAGGAGACACAGCCGTGTATTCTGTCAGGATCTCACCCAGAAACATACACGGTCTCCATACACAGCCAAGGGACACAACCATATATTATGTCAGAAATAGTTCCAGAAGCTTACATGATCCGAATGCACGGCCGTATACATGCTAGATGACGGACGTGTATATTTATATTTATTTCCATGTGTACATATTTATTTCCCTTTTTACATATTTACCTGAGGGGTATAAATAGATATTAGGTCATTTTAGGGTTACGCATTATTTAATATTCAATACACACTTTTTAGAGACAAGTTTCTCTGTGTTTTTCGATTGTGCGCAATTGAAATTTATCGAAGAATAAACTCTAATTCCTCTTTGTTTATTCTAGAGTTCCAATCCTAGAATTGGTCTCGGGTTCACGCTTTCCTCGCTGCATCAGTTGGTATCAAAGCAAGGCAAATTCCTGCGGAGATGTCGGCTAATGATGGTGTTGATGGCGGTCGCGTTCTCAACCTTGATTGAGATGCGGAAGTCCAAGAAGTCAATCAATAGGCTCCAAGGACGGTGGTCGAAGCCATGGAACAGAGACTTGGGCGTGTAGAGCAGCGTCTGGAAGACCTGGTTGTGCGTTTCGATGCCATGGTGATGGGCCACAACGGGAACAGGGGTGTTGTTGGGAATCGACCGGGAGTAGCAGTCGCTCACGGAGGTCCTATCAATGAACTTGCTACCTGGAATCAATGGAACCGAAGGCTTGATGAAAGCTCCACTGAAGAAGAGGGTGAATTTCTGCAGAGGAGGGGACAACCACCGAGAAGGGGTGGCATTGGTGGTGGCAAGTACCGTGGGGTGGATGACTAAATTGATCAGAAGTACGGTGGTGGATATCGACAAAACCACCAGGGACTTGATCATACTGATGGCGGTGACTTCCGTCTTAAGGTAGACATTCCATCCTTTAATGGTAATCTCAATATAGAAGATTTTTTAGACTGGCTTATGGAAGTCGATAGGTTCTTCGACTATATGGAGGTACCTGAGGATAAGAGGGTAAGATTGGTTGCTTGTAGGCTGAAAGGAGGGGTGTCTGCATGGTGGGATCGATTGCAGAACCGTAGGCAAAGAGAGGGGAAGCAACCTATAAGAACATGGTACCGCATGAAAAATCTGTTGTAGAGGGATTTCCTACCACCCAACTATGAGCAAATCCTTTTCCAGCAGTACCAACAATGCCGTCAAGGGCAGAGGACAGTGCATGAGTACACCGCCGAGTTTATGAGGCTGGCGGAAAGGAATGATCTGAGGGAGACTGAGGGTCAACAGGTGGCACGATTTGTAGACGGGTTGAAGACTCAAATTAGAGACAAGATAGGGGTAACGGTGTTTAGAACCGTCAATGAAGCAAAGAATCTGGCCCTTAGAGCTGAGATGATGATCCAAGAACAGAGTGCAAGGCTAGGTGGAGGTAAGAGGAACTATGTTTATGATAATCTCAGTAGTAGCAGCAGGGTGGTTGGCGAAAGGCCTAGAGGAGTCGTTGAGAAACCAGCGGGAAGCATGGAGAGAAAAGAAGAGAAAGCTGAGGGGAAGAAACCTCTTAAGAGCAAAGAAACCCCGAGGCAAAATAATCCATATGCCAAACCAATTTTGGGAAAATGCTATAGATGTAATCAGTTGGGACACCGATCAAATGAATGCCCGAATCGATGAGCTATAAACATCGTCGAAAGGGAAGAAGAGGAGGAAGTATGCTGTAAGCCAGATGGTGACGATGATTACTATGATAAGACTGATGATGTGGTGGGACCAAACTATGTAATCAGGAGGATGATGCTAGCACCGAAACAGGAGGGTAGTTCACAACGACACCAGCTGTTTCGCACTAGGTGCACGATCGGTGGGAGAGTGTTTGACTTAATTGTTGACAGTAGGAGCTGTGAGAACATCATCGGAAAGGAGGTTGTGAAACGGCTCCAACTACCGATAGAGAAGCATCTGAATCCTTACACCATAGGATAGATTAAGGCGGTGGAGTGAATCGAGGTGAAGGAGAGGTGTCGGGTTCCATTTTCGATAGGCAAGTATCAGGATAAAATATACTGCGACATTGTCGATATGGATGCTTGTCATTTGTTGTTCGGACGGCCTTGGCAATTTGACGTGGATGCCCAACATGCCAGGAAAGAAAAAAAATATATATTGGAGAAAGAGGGCGTGAAATATACGTTGCTGCCATTGACGGATAAGCGACCTAAGACCCAAAGAGCAAAAGGAAAATCTTTTCTGACTATCACTCAGTTAGAAAAGGAAATGACCGAAGATATCAAAGAATCCTGTTTGATGCATGCTCTGGTGGTGAAGAATGTGGGAGTGGACGTGGGTAGTGTAGAGGCTCCAAAGGAAGTAAAAGGGGTATTAGAAGAGTTTAAAGAGGTAGTGCCGGAAGACTTACTAGAAGGGTTTCCTCCATTGCGAGACTTCCAGCACCACATCGACTTGGTGCCTGGAGCTAGCCTTCCCAACCTCCCTCACTATTGGATAAGCCTCAAAGAAATGGAGGTCCTACCGGAGAAGGTCCAGGACTTACTAGACAAAGGATTCATCAGGGATAGCATGAGTCCATGTGTCGTCCCAGCGCTGTTGACGCCTAAGAAAGATGGAAGTTGGAGGATGTGTGTGAATAGCCGGGCGATCAACAAGATCACGATTGGATATAAATTCCCAATTCCGCGCATTGAAGATATGTTGGACCGGCTGAGTGGAGCGATAATCTTCTCAAAAGTGGATCTCAGAAGTAGGTATCATCATATTCGGGTCAGACCTAGGGATGAGTGGAAGACCGCTTTCAAGACAAAAGAAGGGTTGTACGAATGGTTGGTTATGCCATTCGGCCTCAGCAATGCATCGAGTACCTTCATGCGTGTGATGAATCAGGTACTTAAACCATTCATAGGTTGGTTCGTAGTTGTATACTTTGATGATATCCTGATATATAGCAAGACTAAAGATGAGCACCTAATGCATTTGAAGAGCGTATTGACTATGCTGAAAGAAAATAAACTCTACGCTAATCTCAAAAAGTGCATATTTATGTCACAAAATTGCTGTTCTTAGGTTTTGTAGTGAGTGGTGAGGGTATCACAGTGGATGAGGATAAGGTGAGGGCCATTAGAGATTGGCCCACTCCCAAGACCATTACCGAGTTGAGAAGCTTTCTGGGGTTGGCAAGATTCTATAGGCGTTTCATACAACATTTTAGTACGGTTGCTGCCCCATTGACTGAATGCCTGAAGAAAGGGAAGTTTCACTGGGATAAGGAAGCTGAGCCGGGTTTTGCGGTGCTCAAAGAAAGATTATGTAATGCGCCGGTGTTGGCCTTACTGGACTTTGACAAACTATTCGAGGTCGACTGTGATGCCAGTGGCGTAGATATTGGTGCTGTGCTATCTTAGGAGAAGAGGCCCGTAGCCTTCCATAGTGAGAAGCTCTGTGACGCCAGGAGAAATTGGTCTACCTACGATAAAGAATTCTATTCTGTGGTCAGAGCTCTGAGGATGTAGGAGCACTACTTGGTTGGTAAAGAGTTTATCCTATACTCAGATTGTGTCGCCTTGAAACACCTGAGTAATCAGACCCGCATCTGCAAAGATATGCATGCAAGATGGATACAGTTTCTACAAAAATTTCCATTTCGCCTGATGCATAAATCTAGGGTCCAGAAAAAGGTAGCAGACGCATTAAGTAGAAGGGCGGATTTATTGGTTACCATGAGGGCTAAAGTGGTAGGATTTGAGCAGTTGAAGGAGTTGTATGAAAAAGATGAGGATTTCGGAGCTACACGGAGAAAATGCACCAATAAGGAACCCAATGATAGTTACTATATCTTGGAGGGTTACTTAATGAGGGGTAACCAACTTTGTATTCCCGAATCCTCCTTGAGGGAGAAATTGATTAGAGACCTACATGAAGGGGGATTAGTAGGACATCTGGAGCGTGACAAGACACTAGCAGCAGTGGCTGCAAGATACCATTGGCCTCAGTTGAGAAGGGATGTAGGGCGAATCGTGCAACGGTGTTACATCTGTCAGACATCCAAAGGACATTCTTTGAATACTAGGTTGTACACTCCGCTACCAGTACCTAAGAATATCTGGGAGGATCTATCCATGGACTTCATGTTAGGTTTGCCTCGTACCCAACGAGGTGCTGACAGTGTTTTTGTGGTTGTAGATAGGTTCTCCACGATGGCTCACTTCATTCCTTACAGGAAGACGGCTGATGCACAAGACGTTGCCAAGCTATTCTTTAAGGAGGTGGTCAGGTTGCACGGGGTTCCCAAGTCAATCACTTCTGATAGAGATACCCGGCTCCTTAGCCATTTCTGGAGGACGCTATGGTACATGTTTAATTCTTCCCTTAACTTTAGCAGGACAGCCTACCCTCAAACCGATGGGTAGATAGAGGTGACAAATAGGACCTTTGGAAACTTGATACAAAGAATCTGTTAAGAGAAGTCGAAACAATGGGACTTGGCACTCTCTCAAGCCGAGTTCGCTTACAACAATTCCATCCATAAAACTACTGGGAAATCGCCTTTTTCAGTGGTCTATACCAAGGCGCCTTCTCACGCCTTAGATTTAGCTTCTTTACCCAAGGGTATTGAAACCAATGTTGCTACCAAACACTTGGCAGAACAATACCACACGGTGGCATCTGACGTGAGAGAGCAAATTGAGAAGGTTAATGAGCAGTATAAGAAAGTCATAGACAAACATCGGAGGAAGAAACTGTTCGAGGTGGGAGATTAAGTGATGGTGTTCTTAAGGAAGGAACGCTTTCCCGTGGGCACGTATAGCAAGTGGTAACCAAAGAAATATGGGCCCTATAATATTGTCGCCAAGATCAATGACAACGCCTATGTGGTTGGGCTTCTGGAAAGCATGAAAATCTCCAAGACCTTTAATATAACTGACTTGTCCCCATTTTACGCGGATGACGAACCCCTTTATCCAGAAGAGAACTCGGGGTCGAGTTCTTCATTGGTGAGAGCGAATGATGAGGACATCGTAGCTGACACGGGTTGATACGAGTGTGTCTATTACAAGCACAGTCATGTATGATGTCAGGGAGCTTCCAAAAACACATAGGGCTGCACGCACGGCTAGAAGGCACGGTCGTGTGTTATACCAGGATGATTCCTAGAAACGTACATGGCTTCTTACATTGCCAGGAGACACGGCTATGTATTCTGTCAGGATCTCACCCAGAAACATACACGGTCTCCATACACGACCGTGTATTATGTCAGAAATAGTTCCAGAAGCTTACACGGCCCTAATGCACGATCGTGTACATGCCAGATGACGAATGTGTATATTTATATTTATTTCCACGTGTACATAGTTATTTCCCTTTTTACAAATTTACCTGAGGGGTATAAATAGATATTAGGTCATTTAGGGTTACGCATTATTCAATATTCAATACACACTTTTTAGAGACGAGTTTCTCTGTGTTTTTCGATTGTGCGCAATTGAAATTTATCGAAAAATAAACTTTGATTCCTCTTTGTTTATTATAGAGTTCCAATCCTAGAATTGGTCTCTAGTTCACGCTTTCCTCGCTGTGTCAATAAGTGGAAGACTTGCATTTGTCTCATCTTCTTGGAGCCTTAGTATTCCATTTTCAACTTTTCCTAAGCTTCATGAGCTAACTCACAAGCTATAATCTTGGTGAAAATGGAATTGGAGATGGCTGCGTAAATATAGGACAACGCTCTAGGACCCTTTGCAACATCTTCCTCATGTTGTCTGATTTGTTGTAAAGTGGGATTTTCTCTCAAGGCGGGAATGGCTTTATCTTCTTTGACATACAACCTCAACCCAAGTCCTTTGAGATAAGCCTTCATCTTCACTACCTACACATGGTAGTTTTCACCATTAATGTGAGGACGAGGAGGAGGAGAAACTGGAAGTTAAAATTTTTGTCCCTTTTTTCTATTTTTTTTTTTTTTTTCGTTTCCACAGCTCCTTAAGAACCAAAGGGCTTTTGATCCCAATTGATGGAAACAACAAAACAAAACAAAAAGAAAGAAAGAAAGAAAGAAAGAAAGAAAGAAGAAAGGCATAACAGTAGGGACGTAGGAAGTCAATAGGGAAGAAGTAGGAAGAATAAAGCAACAACAAGTAGAAAAAAAAAGGAAGAAAAAAATAGAAGAAGAGGTAAAAGTTTTTTCTGTTTTCTTCTCATTAATTGATTTCATTCTTTTATACATAAAAACCAAGTTTTCTAATCATGTCAAACTAAGATATAAGATAAGCTCCTCTATACTTCTACATTAATCAACAATATCAGGTATGGAGGATATTAGATTTTACAAAAAAAAAGAGTACAAAGAAATAAGCACACATTAGAACTTGCATTACACAAGCAAAAAATGCCACAGTAGTAGCAACAGAATAGGGCAAGCTTCAATAGATATATTGCATTAGTTGGATTGTCTTGTGTAATATAACTATGTATATATATCTATACTTTGTTGTGTCTTTTTATTGAATGTGCTGTTGCCGTAGTGTATGCTAATATAGATGTGTGTCCACAGCGTTAGACGGAGTTGGTTGGTGTGTGTGCATACTTTGCTATGTTGCATCATGTGTGTGTGTGTTCATGAATAGGTTTGTGGTATAGTGTGTTTGATGTTGTGGTTGTGTGTCATCACGGTATCTATGAGTGAAACTATGTGTGGGTGTTATGTGTGTTGTGTGTGCATGTGATTGTTGGCATGTGTCGTCTTTGTGTGTGTGTGTTGCTGCTGATTGTGCATGTGTTTGTTGTCCGAGGGGAGTATTTGTGTGTGTAAGTGTGTGCATGGTGTGTACGTATGTATTATGTGTGATGTATGTGTTCATGGTGTAAGTGGGTATGGATGACTACTATGCTGCTATGTATGGTTGTTGCCTATGTGTGCGTAGGGTGTGAGTGCAGTGTGTAGCAGCTATTGCTAGTGTATGCGATGCATGTGTGAGTCTTTTGTGTGCATAGCCGATGTGTACAATGCTATTGCAATTAGTGCATGTTGTGTGTACTTGTATGCTTGAGTTGCTATCCATGTTGTGTGAGTGAAGGTGTAGCGTCGTGTGTCCGTGCCATAACAAGTATGTGAGCCATGTTGTGTATGTGTGCATAGAAGCAGGTGTGTGTGCTATGTGGTGAGTTAATGCAAGATTGTTTTATATATATAATGTAAAAAAAAATTATTATTATAGTATAAGTTATCTTTATTGATTAATTTTGATTTTTGCATTGTGATTTTAAGTGTGCATTTTCTATGACTTTAACTACTTATAGTGTAGTGTGTCTTGCTAACTTGTTTGTGAATACTCTTTATTCGATTGCCCTAAAATAATTAATTAATTATTATGGCTTAAACAAAATTTAACATGCATTGCACGATATATTGCACTAAGATTGAAGGCCAACACTGCTACAGGATATACAAGAAGTGATCTCGTAGGGATTATTGTTTCGCCAATGATAAACTACACAACCAAAGGGATTGTTGCCTCTTTGACGAAACTAAGTAGGAGTGTCTTCCTCGCCCTTGAAGGTATATGCTTGGTGTGCTAAATTGACATTTGGATCTTAAGACTTTTAATTAATAATAAAGAGATAAGATGAAAAATAAGTAGACTAAGATACCCAAGCACTGATGATTATGAGAATCCCCAACCCAAGATCAAGGAGAGTATTAAATCCAAGACTTCACGTTGGTTACTGAAAGATTGCGTGTGATGTTGCGTTGCATATGGATTGTTCATGCACGGTGTATGTCTGATAAACTTGTTTGTGCGTACATAGTATTGAAAGATTGCACTCCTATCTCACTGAGTAATAATAACTCACTACCTTATAGATTTTATTATGCCAGTTGCAATGAAAAAAATCTTTCAAGTAAATTCATTGCCCAAGTAAGTAAGATCTTCATGTGAAACTATTGGAATTGAAAGCGAGGATCAAGAAATAAACTAGATTTCCCATGTAAATTATGTTAGAAGATTGAATGGTTTTATATTGTAAGTATTTTAAATCAAATTAGTAAAATGTTGACTTGTTATGTAACAAGACCTAAATGAAGTCTATTTTTGAAAACATACATACATACATGTCTCATATGTAATGTTAGATCTCGGGCGTTCCGATTGTAATTAGAGAAATGTGAAATGAGAGCCAAGATAAGGCCTTCTATCTTGTTATTTAAATTTTGATAGGTCAATTGATGTGATGGATTAAACACATTGCAATTACCTAATGGAGGTCAGATAACCGTGGTGGGTTGTTACGTTTAGGATACCCTATGAAGCATGACATGTATTGATGTATATTATTTCTTATTATGTTTTAAAATGTCCATGCAGTGTCATTAGCAAAACCCAATAATTAATTATGTGGGAAGTGAAGAAACTAAATCTAGAGACATCATTGAAGGCATCTGTATATGTATGACAAGCGTAAAGTTGAAAAAGAGCTTTTGATATTTTTAATATATATTATTTTCTTCCATTGTTACATTGCGCACCTTAAGAAATTAGTGTGCATGTGCTAGAAAGGTTACATTTTTTTATGTTTTAACACAAGCCATCTACTTGAAAGGGTTTATGTTAGTCTTGTTGCAAGTAAATCAAAACCATTCTTTGGTGGCTACAAGCCTACAACAAATCTTTGGTGTTGATAAAAATGACGGGAGCACATTTAGAGTACAAAGTGTACATATTTGCCAATTGGGTACCTTTGGTGAGATGTTACTACAAAGGTGGAGTTTTGGCTTTTGAGCCAAAGGTGAGGCTTGAAGAGAAGGTCATGATATGAAGAAGAAGTCAAAGAGACTCGATAAACATTTATTTGTCAAAAAGTCTAAGTGTCAACGTCAAAAGGCAAAATAGTAAACTTGTTAAGTAAAAGTTAGATTGAGAATAATATTTAATAATTTCAAACTTCCTATGAAAAATTAAAAAAAAAGTTAGATTGATAATGATATTTAATAATTTCAAACATCATATGAAAAATTAAAAAAAAAGACAAAAAAAAAACTTCATGTTGTAGTTTTGACATAGTCATGCACAAAGCATTATTTGTGGATAGTTTCATTTTGAGGAGAAGAAAACTATGAACAAATTCAAGTCTAGATGGGTAATAAATTATATTAATGTGACATAGGAAGTAAAAAATTTCTATGTATTATTTTCTTTTTTCAAATTAAGTTTTAAGCTTCCCCAAAATGTTAATTTAGTCTTGACACTTCCTAGAATTTTTCTTATCTTTTTGTCTAAAAACCATATTAGTATTTTGTTAGTAGTAGTAGGGGTGACATTGTTTGATTTGGTACAATTCGTCTCTCGAATCGAACTGAACCATATATTACGGTTTGATTTCCACCCCCCCAAATCAAACAACAGTTTGGTTTGTAATTTTTTGAATCTAAATAAAATAGGTTCAATTGATTTGATTAATAGTTCAAACTGTTTATACATGTGTTATTAATTTTTTTATATATATAAGTCAATAAATCATGAAAAATTATATTTGACATAAAAAAAAAGATTTAATTTATTATCATCTCTTCAATATCATTCATCATCTTTAGTGCCCATTTGATATATTTAAGGAGGTTTTATTGTCTCTCTCAAGATAATTATGGTTTCTATATCAATTAATAAGAAAAAATACAATAAAAATAAGTAATTTACTTGATGAAACCAAATTAAGAGAAAAAAATTGAATAAGTAACACGAAATCCACTTTTTTAATATACATTCCTTAATTTTCACTATTTTTTTCTTTTTCTTTTTAGTTTTTAGTTTGTTTAATTTGTATTTTTTTTTAAATCTAAAAACAATGGTACAATTTGGTTTGTAATTTTTTGAAACCTAAAAGGATGAATCGAACCTAATTTATGATTCAATTTAGTTTATTCGGCTCATCCAATTCGTTCACAATTTAATTAGATTTTTTCCTAACCCTAACCCTAGTAGTAAGGCTTACACAATTGTTTGAACTTTATTAATGTTTTAAAATGGGTATTCATAAAGCGGCCAATTTTATGACGTGTGAAATCGTATGGAATCCTCTTTGAGAGTCCAAGCCCAATGAGGCATGAAGGAAGATATGGAGTGAGATAACAAGTTATTCAACGCTTGAACCTTGAGTAGCTAACCATGAGCCCTTTCGACGACCATCTCTCGACTTAGTTTTGACTACAACTTGAATTAGAGTTATATCATTGAGCTATACAGAGGGTTAGGGAAGAGTAATATGTCAAGTGAATGATTTCCTTCCCAAGGAAAGTGAGTTAGCTTATTCGACCCAATTAACCCTCTCATGGAATAGAGTGAAGAATCGATCTACCTCACAACCTTTGCAATAGTTGCCACTATCACCATCACTGCTTTACCAATAGCATTATCAATTTCGTTGTCTCTACTACTTAACCCTACAATACAACACAACCACCTTGCTACTTCACCACCACATCATTGCTTGACTACCACCACCACCACCACCAGCATCACTACAATATCACCACACCATCACCGTTATGTTGTTAACACTATACCATACCACCACCATACTACCATGTGCACATACCCAGACATACCATCACCTTGCCACTCCCCTTTCCACCAAAACCATCACACCACTATCTACATAATTCAACACATGGCCTTTATTACCTTGTTTTCACCAACATTGTAACAACATGTTGGATTTCAAGAAGCGTACCAAGTTTTCTTAGTTATAAAATTATTTTCTTTTTAGACTAAGTGTTGATGCCATAGGGAACATAGTTATGTTTTATGGCAAACTCTATAGCTAGCTTCAGTTGAACATATAAATATTCTAAATTGAAAACACTAACTAAAGAACAAGTGAATTAAATTGGAACCCAATTGCACTACTTAACTAAACATAAGCAAAGACAAGGCATACGATGTAACTACTTCATGATGGAAATTGATCAAATCATATGTGATTTATGGTTGTGTATACTATTAAATTCTTTTTTTTTTTTAATAGCCTCTTTCAATTATTATAAACCTATTACTCCAATTCAATGAAAAATGTTTTCATGGGTAATCAACAATCAAACTAGTGCATCAACTAAGTGCAACTAAACTAGTATAATCTTACACATGTTTTTATTATTAATGCAAAACCATGAAATTATTGTCAAGAGTTAGAATAGGTGTACTATTTGAAGGCTGTATACCCTATAGAGCAAAGAGACCTCCTGAGGAGGCTGCGTTGATTAGCTAGTTGTGAGAATAGCTCTTAGCGTGATCAAACTGTTGGAGATGATCGCAACTAGAGTAACACGGCTAGACTCTACGGCGCATGGAATTTGCAATGGCAAGCTTGACGAGCATCAGCATAAAGTAAGGCCATGGTCATGACTTCTTTCCGGAAAAGCAATGATGTATCTAGAAAATCGCTAATCTGCAGCAGTGTAATAGTGGATAGCGTATCCAATAGACGTAAGCGTTTGATGCCAATTTTATCCTTTACTTAAGGTTAGTTTAGAATAGTTAGAATAGGTCATCAAACTCCATCAAAGCCCTAATTGGGACCAACATCATCGAAAGGATACCGACAATCGATAGAAACAAAACGGTTTTATATTCAATTTAAGCATTGAATGTTAAAAGGAAAAGGCAAAAGATTGATCATGAAGCTATCCCTTCCCTTCCCTTTCCCTCATTGTTAAGTCATTTTTCATTTCTTTTACAAGTTTGAAAAGATGCAGAATTTTTTTTAAGGGACTTTTATTGTTATTATTATTATTATTTTAACAAATTACTATACATATTGCAATTATTGAGGAGGAAGAAACTAAATCCAATCTTTATCCAAAGATGGGTATTCATATAAATAGAGTATAACAGTGTCTAAACAGACACTTAGTGTTATGAGTTGCATTTTTTTTTTTTTTTTTTACTTTTGAGTTATGATAGATATGATTAGCCTTAGACATTTATTATGGATTTACGTTAGAGCAAATATATCTTCAGTCTGATAGAGAATATGTTCATTATAGCATGTCGGAGAAAGGGAGAGAGAGAGATAGACTAATAATGGAGTGGGGGTAATGACTAGAAGACATTTTTGCGGTGCTATCTTCTCTCCGAGTCTTCCATTGCAATGGGTTAATGGTCCCACTCATTCTAATCCACACAAAATAGCCTACTTAAATTGTTGTTTTTTTTTTTTTCCAATGCATAAGTCCTTAGTCCTCTTTTGTCATATTCCCAGTTTCAACTTGCCATAGATGGTACCCTATCCTCCTATTCACGTATGTATGTTAATTGTATAATAATTTATAATTAATTATTTGTACTATAACTTAAATTGTAACCAAAATTTATATTGAATTTCTTTATTTCTCATATATATTTGAAGTTTTTCATGACTTTTGTAAATGTTGATGGGGTCTTTTAGCCTTCTATAGCAAACATATTTATAGTTTTTTATTACTTTACATAAATAGTAGAAATTTATGTTTTTACGATCTGATTCTACAAATCCTCTAGCAATTCTAAGTAATATCACAAGTTTGACAACCTTGCTCCCTATAGTAATTTTTTAGTTAATTCTTACCTATCTGCCTAAATCACCTTTACAATGAATAAATGTGAACCCATCTACATATATAAATGTATATATAGTAGACACAAAAATGCTACAAATACAAAATAACAATCGTCTGGTCTAGTGGAGAAAATAGTTATGACTGGTTATATGTAAAAATAATATTACCTTTCACATACCTCTAATATATAGAAAACTGAAACCTGTGGTTGAAATTGTTGTGACAGACGTAAATTCCTATTTGTCATGTCAAACCTTCATCACCTCCGTAAACTATTGAGAGTAGAATAGTTAAAGATTCCTAAGTCTACTTACCCTTATTATAATGAAATGAATAAACCAAAGAGAAAGTAGATCTAAATCTCCTTTCACTCTATGAAATCTTTATACTAAATTAAAAATACATGTAAGTTCTCTATTGGTGCTTGAAATATGTGCATAGTGATTCTCATGCAAGATATGCAGGACTAGGAAGCACACAAAAATAGATTTTGATTCCTGTCTCAACCCTTCCTTCATGCTAGTGCTTCTTGTGCATCTACTAGCTCATTAGCTTTTGTTGTTGTGCTCACCGCTCATCACTTCATGTAGACAACAATTAAAGTTTGTTCGATCTAGAAGTAGTCTTGTCAGCTTAAGGCTCTATGTTTTTTTACTGGTAAATTATATATTTTGTAGGGAAGGACAAGAAAATAGAACTTATTCCATTCCTATTCTACTTTTGATAAGCCTCCTTTATGAACTTCTATGGTGGTTAGTAATACTCTATTAGAAGAAAGATTTAACTGGTCTAAGTTAACTACATATATTAGAATAGCTCCTTGCTAGGGGAAATTCATGTATACCGATTAAGAAAAAACCAATCACGAATTGCCCAACACATAACCGATGTTATGCCACATTTTGTTCAGATGCTACTTGTCATATACTTTAGGTTTGATACACAAAGATAGGTCCATACAAGTATTTTCCATTCATTGGGATTGAGAGACATAGCAGTGCACTATGTTAATGAGTCAAATTTATACGAGTTATCTATGTCTTAACTAAAGTTTTTTCTATGATTGTGATTATGTTAAATATTCATGTCTTAGATTAAGAAACCACATTTAGTGGAAAAAATTTCCACCAATTCTTCATTGAGTCTGGGGCATCTCATTTCTTGTTCTATCCACCAATTGAGAAACATCACAAGTCAAGAATAGCATACTCACTCAACAGCTTCAGAACAAGATGGCAGCAGAAGAAGAAAATGATTATTACACAAAAGACGGGACCGTGGACTGCAAGGGTGATCCAGCCGATAAAAGGAAAACCGGAACATGGAAAGCCTGCCCCTATATTCTAGGTACTTGTCTGAACAACTTGATGCAGTAAACTGATTACATTTCGAAAAGAAATTGTTAATAAACCTTACCTTTCATACATAGGAAATGAATGCTGCGAAAGATTGGCATATTATGGGATGGCCACCAACCTGTCGCTGTACTTCGTGCTTCGTCTGGGTCAGCATAAGACTACTGCTTCCAACAATGTCACAAACTGGAGCGGAACATGCTACATAACACCTTTGATAGGAGCCTTTGTTGCCGATGCGTATCTCGGAAGATACTGGACAATCGCATGCTTCTCCATCGTATATGTTACTGTAAGCCTTTTTGAGCCTTTTTCTAATAATATAAGAGAAAATTAGGAACCTTTTTCAATTTTTGAAATATATGAAGATAAGCAAATGCACCAATTGCAAAGAAGGTGTAAGTTCAATTAGTGCGACAAGTGGTTTTTGGCGACAAAAATATTCCTCGGTGAATGTGGCGCATTAATCATGTTATTTTCAATAAATAGCAGTTATAGGGAGAGCTTCCAACTCCCGATAAGTTTTCTTTTTTCATTTTCCCATCCTTGTGGAAGAACGGTATTCAAGCCATATGAGCTAAAAGAGCCTTGGCACTCACCGTCGATAAGTTGTAATGAACTTACATTGCTCCTATGATCATGAACTCTGGTGAACGGTATAAAAATTTTGAGAAGGCAACACATTTATAAAGGACTTTATCCCAAAATATAACTTACATCTTATATACATTGTATCTTCTCCAGGGTATGACTTTGTTAACATTGTCCGCATCAGTAAAAGGCTTAAGACCAACTTGCTATGATAAAGATCATTGCCATGCTACAGACACTCAAAGTGCAGTAACATTTATAGCACTTTACTTGATTGCACTTGGTACTGGAGGTATTAAGCCCTGCGTCTCATCCTATGGGGCAGATCAATTTGATGACACCGATGAGGCTGAGAAGAAACGAAAGGGTTCTTTCTTCAACTGGTTTTATTTCTCAATCAACATTGGTGCCCTCGTTGCCGGCTCTGTGCTGGTATATATACAAGATAATGTAAGCTGGGGATGGGGTTTTGGTATCCCAGCAGTTGCTATGGCACTAGCTGTAGTGAGTTTCTTTTTAGGTTCTCGGCTTTATCGGAACCAAAAACCTGGAGGAAGTCCTCTCACACGCCTTTGTCAAGTGATGGTAGCATCAATAAGAAAGTGCCAAGTTGAAGTGCCCGCTGTCAAATCACTTTTGTATGAGACTGCTGACATTGAGTCCACAATCAAGGGTAGCCGCAAGCTGGATCACTCGAAAGGTTTGAGGTTAGTTTCAAATAATGGATTAAAAGCAATAATCCATGCATTGAATTTAAAGGTGAAGTGACTGAATAGTCGCAACAAAATTAAAATCTTCAGTTCGATGCGGAAATGAAATTTATTTCTTGCTCCCCATGAAACTTTGGTATATAGATTATGTAGGTACTGCGTAGAAAGAGAATAATCCAATGTCTAAGTAGCATTTTGTTCTGTTTTTCAGTATCATAATCTAAGAATCCAATATTTTCAAGTAGAAATCCAAATCTTAACTTAGAGAAAGGAAAAAAAAAAAGGAAAGGAAATTAATTTTCTTCCAACAGGCTCCATCCTAGAAAAATTAGATAAATTATTAGCTAAACTAAAAGTTTAAACTTGTTAAATACAGTACCATTTTATATTTATTTATTAACAATTACCATATAACTATCATGTACTCGAAAATTCATCCTACGGCATGATTTTTTTTTTTATCTAGTATTTATCAATCACAAAATTCTTATTATTGCGTACTTCCAACCTCAACATCTTCATCACTTGATATGCAGCTTTTTTGATAAAGCAGCAGTGGAAACACAATCTGATCAAACTAAGGGCTCTCGAAACTATTGGAGACTCTGCACAGTGACCCAAGTGGAGGAGCTGAAAGCTATTGTGCGACTGCTTCCTATTTGGGCAACTGGGATTATCTTTTCCACCGTGTACAACCAGATGAGTACCTGGTTTGTATTTCAGGCTTTCACCATGGATCGTCATGTTGGAAACACCAGCTTTGAGATCCCATCAGCCTCACTCTCCATCTTCGACACTCTTAGCGTCATCTTCTGGGTCCCGATCTATGACCGGATCATTGTACCAGCAACTAGAAAATATACTGGTCACAAAGGGGGCCTGACACAGCTGCAGAGGATGGGGATTGGCCTCTTCATATCAATTTTTGCAATGATATCTGCAGGAGCATTGGAAGTCCTTAGACTTAAAATGGTGAGGAGGCACAACTACTACGATAGCGAATATGTTCCAATGTCAGTATTTTGGCAGGTTCCACAGTATTTCATTATTGGGTGTGCAGAAGTTTTCACCTTCATTGGGCAGCTGGAGTTTTTCTACGAGCAAGCACCGGATGCCATGAGAAGTATGTGCTCTGCTCTTCAGCTCACCACAAACGCACTTGGAAACTACCTGAGTTCCCTACTTGTAACCATTGTTAAGGACATCAGTACTAAAAATGGAAAGTTGGGTTGGTTACCGGACAACTTGAATCGAGGTCACCTTGATTACTTCTTCTGGCTCTTGGCTATCCTAAGTGTGCTCAACTTGCTTGCTTTTCTTGGGGTAGCAAAGTGGTACACATACAGGAGGCCAGTGGGAACACTCCGCTGAAAGCAATATGGAGCGCTTGCTGAAGCTTAAGTTTCTATCTGTAATTTAACATTCATACCCTTTAAGGAGTACATATACAAAGAAAGCCTTCTAAATTTATATAGTTTCTTCACATGCATAGGAATTTCAAGATCTTCTGTCAACATTCTATTAAAATAACACATTTGAAATTATGACTGCAGGAAGAAAACTACAATATGGAATCAATATACGTCTATTCTATGTTTCCTTCACGGACAGAACCCCAGATTGACGTTCAACCACATGAACGCCATTGATTTACCAAACAACAGTTTGCATATTGTTTTGATATGTTTCCTTGTCAGCATCCGTTAATGCAACTATATCTAATATCTATATGAAAGCAAGATTGTCAAATTATTGTTCATACTAATAAAACATTTTTGCATACTTGTTACAGCCTTCAAGTTACTAATGATAGGAAAAATCTCAAAATCTTATCATGAATGAAGAAAATTGACACGGATGATGACCTAATTGTTAGTCGTCACAATTGAAGCAGAAAAAGATTCAACAACCTCTACCGTTGCTAAATACTAGTAAGTGTAATTGCTATATTGCAAGTACTGTTGCCTGAATGGCCGTAGTCCCTGTATATCGTGGCCCTTACATTGTGAAACAGATGCATCATAGGTTTAATTCTTAACTGCATTGTGTTCAATCTCCCTTCAAGAGGTAAGTTGCTTTTGAATTATAACCTCAAGAGCAGAAGAGAACTATTTGCAGCAACTCAAGGTTTCAAGTTATTACATTACTTATATTAGTGGGTTTTAATCCTTTTGAACAACGACATAAAGTTTTAAGAGCAATGCAGCTTTAAGGATTTTGGAAAGGTGATGCACGTTGCAACCTCTATGACATAGAGGAATAATTACTATAATCAAGTGTCCAATGCTAGAAATGTAAGCTTTCGTAAACCTTAAGCATTTAAAAATCAAGATATTCAACTTCAAAGTATTTGAGGACAACTTGTGACATCTGTCACACCTCTAATTCACCATGACATCACGTACCCTACTTAACTAAAATGTATAAGACTATGATTACTAAATGGGTTTCTATATCATTCTTAAGACCTTGAAATTGTTGAGTAAAATTGAAAATATTTGACGGCTTGTTGATTTTGAAAAATATTTTGGAGGTTCATCAAGTTTGAAAACGCAACAAATATTATAAGATAGATAACTAAGTCCTAGAGCTTAAGGGACCCATAGAATACAAACATAGGTAAACATGCCATAAGGTAAAAGCGGCTCCTATAAATTATAAATACAGTACCAAAATGAAATTAACAAAGTCTATCTCAAAACGAGAAAGTAAAAAAATAGTTATTGCAATCTAAATCAGCAAACTCATCCCCATTCTCCTCATCAGAGCTATAACCCAACAAATCATACAATAGATCAGTAACATCCTCGCCAGAAAAAAGAAAAAAGCTGTGAGCTACAAGCGTCAAATACATAATAATTCAAACACATTACACATGCAAGCAGGCCTACATACTAATGCAAGAGATAATCATTCAATTTATTTAATTATCTTATTTAAACATCTAGAACGGGAGTACTTGTGACTCTAGACATCATGACATGAGACATGAGGTTTGATTTCACCACAAGACATCAAGGGTTGATCCCTTCACATCGCCAAAAACTAAGTACCTAAGTAACCTAATCTATGTGATCTCACCTTATGTGAACTCACTTATCACAATCCAACTATAACATATCGCCCATCGAGTTCCATAACCCCAGAAAACTCTTAATATACCTTCTCTCTACTCATAGTGCTCGTTATTCGATGCAATTTCACTTATTACCTACCCATCAAGTCACCTTTGGTGATTTAAGCGCCTAACTACCATGGCATTTTGATGTATATGACTGCAGCTATAATCGCAATCTAATTTTTATCACTTGCTAGTTTAAGTAAACACACACAAGCAATAAGCAAATACTTAATCGAGTTTGATTATTAATTTAGTTTAATTTTTTAATCTAGTAAGCAGCACGCATATTACCAGGTACCTGGAAAGTCAACGATTCCCGAATTACAATCTAAGCTCCAAATGAGTTGATTGAGTTGATTTTATGTATCAAAGGAGAAAACTTAAGTCAGTTAATTATTTTAAGTTTGGTTTAGGCTACTTAAGGCCAGTATTAGTTATGTGCCCAAATAGAGATTTTTAGGCCCAGTTATCCTTTTGCTAATTTTTACCTTATTTAATTAAGGTTTATTCAAATAAACCTAATAAACTATTTAAATTTTAAGTCTAATTGTATTTATGGCCCAATTAGGATATTTGAGCCTTTTAAGTATAGTATACCCAATTACATTTAAAATTAAGCCCACTAGGCCTAATTGAATTAGTTAAGTCTAGTTATATTTGCTAAGTCTATTTTTAAGTCCAATTAAATTATTTCCGTTTATTTTAATTAACTTAGGCCCATTATGTATAATTATTCTTATTTGTTCTACTTTAAGCTCAATTAATTATTAAGTCCAATTGTAATTTCACTTTAAGCCTTTAGTTGATTCAGAGCCTTATAAGGTTGAGAGCCCATTTGGGGTACAAGCCTTAAAGATTAAAGTGTTCAAGTATGTTTTAGGTCCTGAGCCCATTAGATTTTTTTGTAATAATGTAAGCCCATTTTATTTCTTTAGGTCTAAGTTTAGTTTATTTTAATTACTTAATTCGATTTGGGTCTTAAAATGATTTAAGGCCTCGTTTAAATTATTTATTGTGATAAGAACCATTTAAGGTATGAGCTTTAGAAGGAAATGAGCCCAATTATATTTTAGATTTTGGATTTTGGATCTTTAACTCATGAGTTATTTGGGTTTATATTATTAGGTCGATTATTATTTTAATCCAATTAAAATAGTCAAGTTAACTAAGTTCAATTAATCAAATTATATTTAATTATATGAGCCACCTAAATGGAGTGTAAAAAGGTGGTCTTTAGGCTTATTTGGTTAGGCCAACTTGGGATTGAGCCGGTTTTGACCCAATTTAATTAAATCAATCATTAACTTATTTTCAATTCATCACAATTAAATATCTCAATTTTAAAGTATCATAACTTACTCAATTTAAGTTTAAATAAAGTGAAACCAAAGCCATTTGATTCCTTATCACTTCCTCTATCCATTTTCATGTAAAAAAAGCCTTATTTTATTTGTTTTAGAGTCCTTAAACCACCAAACTAAATAAAGTTACAAAATTTTAACTTTATTAGCCTATACGTTTAACAATTTAGGTCTAAATCACTCTAAACCAAATTTCGCTTGTTCCTACACTTTTTTAAAGTCCAAAACATCATTTATTTATTTATTTCTAAGCTTAAAACATCACCAAAACAAAGCATACAAAATAGAGTACTCCCTAAAACACTTTTATCCATTCTATAAGTCTAATTTCAACATATTATTACTTATAGGCTTCATTTTATATCCAATCCAACTCCTATTCATAATTAAATTACAATTCCACCAAACTTACTCAAAATAAACATAATATATCATATTTTCCCCAAAATTAAACATGGTATTAAATCATGCAAGAAAATCAAAATCTCGAGTTCATATAATCCTCCAATTCGACTTAATTCATCCTTAAGTTTTGCTAAACTCAATATTTATCTTGTAACTTAATTTTTCATCAAATTTAACATTTTAAGAGTATCATAACATGTTGGAAATTCAAAGTTTAACAATCAAATCAACTTGCTCATTCACTAAATCAAGTATACTACCCATTCCAACTTCTAGTATACCAACTATATTAAATTAATCACTTAAATCATTCAAAAATCCTGATGTTCATACTCCAATCATCAATTTATCATCACCCAACATCCAAATCAAATTTAATAAGGAAATTAAATCTCAATTCATCAACCATGGTGACAACAATAATAACAAATTAACATATCTTCCATTAATATGCATCAAACTTAATTTCTATATACAATTCCAACACCCAACATCATAGTTAACTTATTACAATATAGATTTACAACCTAAATACCAAATTACATCTAAAATGACTCAAATTAAAAATATCCATTAAAAAATTCCCATATTTAATCATAATAATATCAGAAACCATAAATCTTAAGATCAATTATTCAATTTTTTTTCACTACAATTCATCTCCTAATTTTTTCATACTTCATATTCATCATGTCACTTCAATTTTAACTTAAATTTCCACTTCAAAGACATATGAACATGCTGGAAATTTATGGGTTATTAACCTAATCAACTAATTTATTTATTAACTCAACAATATTGTCAAGCTCAACTTCTATCTTACCATATACATCCAATTCATCATCCAACCCACTCCTAAATCCACATACCTATACTTCAATCATCAAATTGCCATCATTCATCATCTAAATTAGATTTTACAAGAAAATCAAATCTCAATTTTTTCATCATAGTGGCAATAACAAGACCTATACACATACTACATATTATCATATATCAAACTTCACTTCTATCACCAAATCCAATAGCAAACATTACATTTATCATATTAGAACATGGATTAATATAAAAAAAATATCAAATGACACTTAAAAATTATCAATAGGGGTGGTGGTTCAACATAGGTTTTGTGCTAATTTCATCAAAATGGAGAAATCATCATGCTTAACTATTTTTAAACATCCTAAATCATCAAATCAACCACTGTATTAAACTTACATTGTTGAATATTCAACTTAACCTTCAAGTGCTCCCTTTACCATTCACAATAAGCCCCAAAGATGGTATTTTTCTTGATTTCAATTGCTTTCCCTCACATAGAACCATAAATCTTCACTCAAATTCATGTTTGACAAGCTAGAACTTACTTAAATCAAACTAAACATCACTTACCTTAAAACCTTTTAGCTAAGATCTTCACTTGATTTTTTACCTCGATCTCACCAAAAAAAAAAAAAAAACAACTAGATTAGTATAAGGTTTAATAGATACTAAAGGGTTTAAGGTGCAAATGAAATGTAATGGGTTTTTTTATAGCGTTTACTTTAGACAATTTTTAGAATACGAAGATAGGGATTGTTGTTTTTCTATCCTAAAATGGGTTTTTATAGTAGAGTAGGTAAGGGCAATTAGGACCACAAATGTTAGTAAGTTGTAGCATAATATAACATGTATCCCCTTATTTAGCTTTTTTAAATATTATTTCCCTTAATTTTTCCCACTTACTCCAAATGCAAAATGATTTTTCCTTTTCCCTAAAATGCCCTTGGAAATTAAATTAATTAGCTACTTATCTATAGAATAAGCTTAAGGGGCATTTTAGTCATTTTATCCAATTGACTTCCAAATTAAAAATTTTCTTTTCCAATTGTCTAAAAATATTTTTTAATTGATTTTATTCACCTAATTAAGGCCTTAGAGCTATATTTAGGGTCTCTAAGAAAATTTAGAGTCCAATTTTGATAAAATCGTCTTTAAGGATAAAAATAATCATTTTTAGTAAATTGTGTTCAAACTTCAAGAGATAACTCCCTATAATTTAAAATAACTTCAAATGATCTTAATTTAAGTTTTTTAGTGACTTTGGTCAATTTCAAAGGCTCTAAATTGAGTCTAGGAGTAAATCAGGTTTATGAGCAAAATGGTCATTTTTTAAAATTGATCTCCAAACTTAATTTTTTTTTCTTTTCTAATTGACTCCAAATCATTCTTGAATGATTTTATTCACTTAATTAAAGTTTTGGAATTTTTATTTAGGTCACTAAGTTATTCCAAAGCTTTTTTCAATAAAGCCAAGTTCAAGGTTAAATGTCATTTTGGAAAAATTTAGCTCTAAATTTTGTAATTTTTTTCTTAATTGACTCCAAATTTTCCTTTTTAATTCTATGGACTTTATTTAGAAGTTTGGGATTTTTCAATATCAATTTGTGACTAGCCATTTGCTTTTGCTTAATACAACATTTCATTTTTTGCCTACGTACTTGAACTTCCATTTCTTTATCTAGTAGTATCTGTTCTGCATTTGATTAAATATGTTTTGTGTCCAATATGTGTATTTCTTACGTAATCTGTTCGCATCTTATTTTTCAAGACGACAAAAAAATAAAATAAAAGAGTCACACAGATACCTACATTAAAATTCTTTAAAATAATTCCATTAGAAAGTTCCCTAGCATTCTTGATTGCTTAAAGTAGATTTACTGGCCTTTCAACAAATAATAACCTCCATGAAAATTTATAACACAATCTCCAAAAGTAGTAACAAATTAAGTATCAACCATTATTTCGAAATCAAGTCTAACTAGGAAGATACTAAGAAACGCATTGCTCTTTCATGTCTTTACACATAATATTACAAAAGAACAACTATTAAAGTAGCTCACAGCACATCCTGACCCTTTGCTACATAGTGTGCTCTTTGTAGTCTACTCCTTATAGATTTGCCTTCATAGGTCCTTAATGGATTCAAGTGAAATCTAAGCAGACCATTGTCAAGATTGTTGGGAGAAGAAAATTTCACACTACAGCTTCCATTCAACAAGGCTTCCTCCCTAACTTTTATGCCAATGCCTTTCGACTCAACAGCACTTGCACCATTAAGTAATCCAGCCACCTTGCTTGAGTTCCTTGTGCTGACACTACAGCTACGATTAAACTTCTGGCTAATAGCAATCTTTGCATCTGCACTGCTGAATGATCTAATCATCCAAATTTCCATCCACAAAACTTTTGTCTCGCGCATTCACACATTGTCATCTATAAGAAGTATAACATTATCAGCTCGTTGCAAAATACTAATAATAAATGTTGATACTATCCTATCAACACATACTGAATAGCTTGCGACTGGGTTTGTTGACACAAATTTTCATGATTCTTCCTTTTTTAGCCATTACCAATTTTGGGATTTTCTCGAAGTTACGTATGCATGTTAATTGTCTAGTTTGGTTAGAGTAGTCAAATTTGATTTCTTAGCCTAAGTTCATACAATGGGTATGGTTTCTCTATTTTCTAAAAGGAAAATATAAATTTAGTCATTAGTACATTTTCTATTTAAGTCCTAATTTTTTGTTTCTATTTGAGTATTCATCATTTGCAAAAATGTTCAAAAGAATCATTTGTTACAAAACCATTGGTTTTTACATTAAATTATACACGTGTCAATTTCTGATTTGCCCATATAATATTATTAAATAGATAAAATAAGAAAATGTTTAAAAACAGATAAAGTAATTAAAAAATTAAGGAAAATACAGAAAAATAATGTAAAAAAGGAAAAACAGAAAAAAAAATAAAAAAATATGTGTATATATATAAATGTTTATATATATGATTCATTATTTTGGGTCATATATTTTTAACAATTTTCTTATTTTATTTATTTAATAAAATTGCATGAACGAATAAGAAATTAATACGTGTTCAAGTTAACAAAAAAAAAACTAATGATTTTATAATGAAGTAGTTTTTAAAATATTTTTTAAAATATGAAGATTTAAATAAAAAAATAAAGGTTTATAATTTAAATATAAAATTGACTAAATATTGAATATTAAATTTATATATTTTTTAATATTATTATCTTTCATTGACTTTTAATACATAGGAAAACGAAACCTGTGGTGGAAAATTGAAATTTTTGTGAGAGACGTAAGATCCTATTTGTCATGTCAAACTTTCATCATTGTGTCTATCTCAGCAAACTATCGAGAGTAGAATAGTGAAAGATTCCTAAATCCTTGTAATGATGAAATGACCAAACAGAAGAGAATTCCCGTTCACGCTGTGATATCTTTATACTAGCGGTAAATTCTCTGTTGGTGCTTAGGATACGCAGGATCAGGCAGGACCTTTCTTTCATGCTAGTGTTTCTTGTGCTTCTGCTAGCTCAGTAGCTTCGATTGTTGTGCTCGCTGCACACCGTTACAACTTCCATGTAGACAGTAATTAAAGTTTGTTAGATCCAGAAATAGTCTTGTCAGCTTAGGGTTCTATGTCTTAATGTTGGTAAATTATATTTTTTACAGGCAAGGTGAAAGGCCCCAGCAAACTTTGAAAAGCTATATTAAAACTAAAAAACAGTAAATATTTTTAAATTAAGCTAACATGGGCAACATTTTCATAATTTTAAAATTTTAAAAATATTAACAATAAAAATTATGTAATTTTAATATATTAATATTAACAAAGACATACAAAAATAAACCAATCAATAAATTTAATACTTAATCTAATAAATTTTGGGACTTGCAAATATAATACAAGTTACACAAGTACACTAATAATAATCCAGTACCTAGCCTAATAATAAACATTAAAAATAAGTACGACTAATAGAATAGTAGGATTATATAAATATCATGTAAATCCTAATAATAATAAAAAATAATTATAGAACATAATAATTATATGTAAAGTTATGATATGATAGTATAATCACAAATATAAAACCTTAACTTCAATACATTTCAAATCACTAAAACTTTACGAAGAAATTTCATAATGAACAAAGGCTTTGGAAGGACTAATAACAAATATTTATAATATATTTACATTATTTAATAATTTATATATAACAGAAATCCCATAACAAACAACAATAAACTTTAAAATGTAAAAAGAAAAAAGAAAAAAAAACTAAACTCGTTATGCAAAGTATACTAAATAGAAAGCAAGAATTAAAATTATAAGTTTATAATAATTAAATAGAATTTCTGAGTATATATTTATATTTAATTTATACATAAATTTTCATATAAAAATATTATAATTTAAATAATTTAATAAAATCATCAATATACATATTAACATAACATATTTATACATATTTTCCTCCCCTCATGTATTTCTTTGTCACCACCCAAGGTCACTCTCTCTATCCTTATTTCCTATCTCTAAGTCAAATCCACAAGAAACACTTTTAAATATTGTTATTTTTTTTATTTAAAATATAGTATCCATAAAAATTATTCAAAAAATAGGTTTCGAAAACACAGATATGGTTTACAACTTCTTCTTTTTTTCCAAAATTTGTAAAACTAAAGGAGTACACTGGGTCCATGCCCTCAAGCATATTGCTTGAAATCGTAAACAATGTCCATGCCTTTAGTGTTACTCTTTTTTTTTTACACTTTGGCACATGAAAACATAATAATTTGATTCTTATAAAACATGTCGTTTGGTCATAACTATACTATACTCAAATTAGTCTTTTTTGATATATTATGATCTGTGTAACTCCACATGAGCAAAATGTTAGGACCTTTTATAATTAGAAAAAAAAATAAAATTGATACGATTTACTTTTTCCAACTTTAAAGGGTCATAACATTTTGCTTGTTTGGAGTTACAAAACCTATGATATATCAAAAAAGACTTATTTAAGTCTACTATAGTTAGGAACAAATAGCATTATTTTTATAAGGTTCAAATTATTATGTTTCCATGTGACATAGTTTAAAAAAAAAAAAAGTAGCACTTCCTTTTGAGCATATGGATGGCGCATATGCCTTTAGTACAAATTATACTAAAGGCATAGACTCAGTATGCACCTTTAATTTTACAAATTTTACAAAAAAAAAAAAAAAAGAAGTCACAAATCGAGTCTACATCTTCGAAACTTATTTTTAAAATAATTATTACGGATACAATATTTATGAATTTAAAAAAAATACAATATTTAATAGTATTCCCCTTAAGTCCACACCCTACTTTTCTTTCTTTCTTTTTTTTTTTGGTTTTCTTCCTTTTCGTTCTTCCTTCTTCGTTTCCTTTCTCCTCGCATACAAAACAAAAACTCCCCCTAACTTCAAAAATTCATAACTTCTACATACTATCTCCAAATAAAAATCGTAAGTATTACTACAATCCTTAGAAGAAGCACTTCACATCAAAACCACAGTTGATAGGTAAATTTTAAACTCAAATTTCAAATTGAGTTTACACAAATAAAATAAATTATACACTTAATTTTATTCAAGTTTTGATGAACTTAGCTACTAAATTTAATTTTAAGTTTTATTACTTTTTGATTAATAGATAATAGACATAGATTTATACGACTTCTCGAAGTTTGTTTTGACTTTTAAATTAAGAGATCTAAGTCAATGAAAAACTTAATGAATTACTGTAATTATTGTATTGTGGCTTGTTTGCTTATTAAATCGGCTTTTTATTAATGTATTTAAAGTGTTTGGATTAATTGTATGATGAAAATGAACATTAGATGCGTTGTCTGTTGAAAACAAAAACTTACAGAACGTATTGAGAATTTGAATGGAACGGTGTTCCATTGGTGGACGAAACAGCGACCAAACAGCGATTAAAATCCAAGCACTGTCCAGCCGGTAAATTATCCTCCGTCCGACCGGTAATTAAGCCTCATCGAATTTCTTTGTAGCACCGACCGACCGGTAAAGTATATATATATATATTTTTTGTAGGTACGCAATGAAATATTTTATGTAATGTAACGTGAATATATGTATATATATAGAGAGAGAGAATAGTCCCTAGAAATATATAGATATAATATCTTACATAATATAAAATATATTCTCTCTATATATATATTTAGAGTATAGGCCGCATGAGTGTATATATATATCCATTCACTGTTCTATAATGTCCACCATTACTTCAAATAAAAAAAATAAAACATAATAATAATATTAATAAGAAATGAAACACACGAGGAGTAACAATGGAGATTTTTAGGAAATATATTTACTTGTTCAGTGCATGGAAAATATAGAATAGAGTAATATGCGAAGATTAAATAATAAAACATATGCATTTAAAAGATAATGTAATCATGATATGAGATAAAATAAGAAAATAGGATAAGAGCCTACACCTCAACTTATAATCATTATTTGAATATTAGAAATCATTAATTGAACTTAAGTAAGATCTATTTGAAATATTTTCTATTAAGAAAACAGAAAATTTAGTAACTATGAAAACTATTCAAACTCAATGAAGGTATCAATAAGAGTAAGAATTCCAAGAAATAATGTAATGAATCACTATATGTGTACATGGGTATAATTATTAATAAAAAAATTAAATATATATATATATAAACATATAGACATATAAATTTTATATATGTTTACATGTGTACCTACTTTCATTTGCAAGATATAACATATACATATTTTGTGATTCATAGGCTCGTAAATATACACATATACATCCTTATTTTCCTAACTATATATATATATCGATTGAATAACTAGATGACTTTGCCACTACCAATGAATAAGAATAGTGGATGCTTTATGACTAGTTAATCTAATGGTTGATGGAATTGGATTATAATATATTATTATTGATTTGGCCTTGTATGTTGATTTACTATGAAACTTTATTTCTTTATGATTTGTCTGTCTTATCTTATTGGTTATCTAAAAACTAAGTTGACATGATAATATTCAGTTAAGATAAAATCCAACATGCATCGTACAAGACATTACATTGTATTAAATGTCATTACTATTACAAGATGTGTAGAAAGTAATTAGTTAAAGATTATTGTTTCACCATTAGCAAGCTAAGTGAATGTGTATTTAAGACACCTTGAACTCAAGATATAACACTTGGGGGTTGTTATGCTTTTAACATAACCCATTTAAGGGTCCTGCTTATCCTTAAGGGTTTAAGTGCTAAATGTGTATTGAAAACACCTTGAACTTAAGAGAGATGAGTATCTGGAAATAGTATGAGTATGAGTTTTAAGTTTGAACATACCCAAATACTAATAGTTATGAGAATTCTCAACTCAAGGTTAAGGAAAGCATTAAACCCTAAACTTTACACAAGTTACCAAAAGACCGCTTGCATGCCTACATTGCATATGGTTTCTTATGCAAAGCATATGGATGAAAAGTCATTTGAAATTGTTTGTATATGTATAGTAATGAAAGTATTGTATTCCCATCTCACTAAGTCACAATGTGTGCTTACCCCTCTATAGACTATTTTGCATGAAAATTTACAAAAGCTTAAAAAGGGATAAGTTATGGTGTGAACAAGAGTGATTTGTGTCAAGGTTGAAAATGTCAAAGGAATCAAAGTAGATTTCCCAATTGTAAAATGTATGTGATCTTATTCTAGAGAGCTTAATGTAAAAATAGAATTTATAAGACTTAAGATTATTTTTTCATTTTACTTTTTTGGTAGGAGATATTTATTTTTTGTGATCTTAATCGATAGTGGAAATATAAGAATTTATAGTTGTTTTCTTATTATATAATTATATATAATATAATTAATTGTAATCAATTAAATAAATATTTAAAGTCTTACAACTTCTTACTTGAAAAATGCCTATCATTTAACAGATGCACATATAATATGATAACTTTTAGTTAAAACTTCAAGATCCCTTTTAGGGCGTTACAAAAGGACAAGAAAATAGAATTGTTCCATTTTCTACTTTTGATGAGCATCTTTGATGATCTTCTATGGCTATTAGTAATACCTTATTTGAAGAAAGATTTAACCGGTCTAAGTTAACTACATATTAAAATAGCTCCTTGCCAAGGGAAATTCGTGTATACCAGTTAAGATAAAACCAACCACAAACTGCCTGACGTATGACCGGTCTTATGCCACATTTTGTTCAGATGCCATCTCTTATATACTTTTGGTTTGATATACAAAGATTGGTCATACAAGTACTTTCCATGCGTTGAGATTGTGAGACGTAGCAATGCTCTAAGTTAATGAGTCAAATTCATACAAATTATCTATGTTTTAATTGAAGTTCTTTCTCTGATTGTGATGATGTCAAATATTCATGTCTTAGATTAAGAAACCACTTTCACTGGAAATGATTTTCACCGATTCTTCATTGAGTTTAGGATATCTCATTTCCTGTTCCATCCACCAATTGAGAAACATCACAAGTCAAGAATAGCATACTCACTCAACAGCTTCAGAACAAGATGGCAGCAGAAGAAGAAAAAGACTATTACACAAAAGAGGGGACTGTGGACTGCAACGGTGATCCAGCCGATAACAGGAATACCGGAACATGGAAAGCCTGCCCCTATATTCTAGGTACTTGGCTAAACAACTTGATGCAGTAAACTGATTACATTTCAAAAAGAAATTGTTAATAAACCTTACCTTTCATAAATAGGAAATGAATGCTGTGAAAGATTGGCATATTATGGGATGGCCACCAGCCTGTCGCTGTACTTCGTGCTTCGTCTGGGTCAGCATAAGACTACTGGTTCCAACAACGTCATAAACTGGAGCAGAACATGCTACATAACACCTTGATAGGAGCCTTTGTTGCCGATGCGTATCTCGGAAGATACTGGACAATCGCATGCTTCTCCGTCGAATATGTTACTGTAAGCCTTTTTGAGCCTTTTTCTAATAATATAAGAGAAAATTAGGAACCTTTTTCAATTTTTGAAATATATGAAGATAAGCAAAAGTACCGATTGCAAAGAAAGTATAAGTTCAATTAGAGCGACAAGTGGTCTTTAGCAACAAAAATATTCTTTGGTGAATGAGGCGCATTAATCATGTTATTTTCAATAAATAGCAGTTATAGGGAGAGCTTCCAACCCCCGATGAGTTTTCTTTTTCCTTTTCCCTTCCTAGTGGAAGAACGGTATTCAAGCCATTTGAGCTAAAAGAGCCTTGGCATTCACCCTCGATAAGTTGTAATGAACTTAAATTGCTCCTATGATCATGAACTCTGGTGACCGGTTTAAAAATTTTGAGAAGGCAACACATTTATAAAGGAATTTATCCCAAAATATAACTTACATCTTATGTACATTGTATCTTCTCCAGGGTATGACTTTGTTAACATTGTCCGCATCAGTAAAAGGCTTAAGACCAACTTGCTATGATAAAGATCATTGCCATGCTACAGACACTAAGTGCAGTAACATTTATAGCACTTTACCTGATTGCACTTGGTACTGGAGGTATTAAGCCCTGCATCTCATCCTACGGGGCAGATCAATTTGATGACACCGATGAGGCTGAGAAGAAACGAAAGGGTTCTTTCTTCAACTGTATTTATTTCTCAGTCAACATTGGTGCCCTCGTTGCCGCCTCTGTGCTGGTATACAAGATAATGTAAGCTGGGGATGGGGTTTTGGTATCCGAGCAGTTGCTATGGCAATAGCTGTTCTGTGCTGGTATACAAGATAATGTAAGCTGGGGATGCGGTTTTTTTATCTCAGCAGTTGCTATGGCAATAGCTGTAGTGAGTTTCTTTTCAGGTTCTCGGCTTATCGGAACCAAAAACCTGGAGGTAGTCCTCTCACACGCCTTTGTCAAGTCATGGTAGCATCAATAAGGGAGTGCCGAGTTGAAGTGCCTACTGACAAATCACTTTTGTGTGAGACTGTGATAGGATCCCCTTAATCAACTAGGATCCCACGAAGCTTTTATTATTCGAAAACAAGAATTACAAAGATCTGGTTTAGAGGACCAGTTCCTCCAGCCTATGGCTCAAGTTGTCTAACAATTTCCTTACTCTTCTACGATTAATACTCTCCCTTATATACTGATTAACTTCTATTAACAAACTTGGGTTTCTCAACAACCCATGTTGGACAGTTAGTAACTTCCTAACTAATCACAACAGCTAGCAACTAACCAACCAAACAACTCAAACAACTAATCAACTAATGTCCTTATCTGTCAACTTTCCCTTCTTCCGCCTAACATACACTTGAGTTATGTTAGGTCTATCATTACTCCTCCCCATCACTTTCACCTTGTCCTCAAGGTGAAACTCACGAAATCGAGCAACCATATTAGCAAAAGGTTCCCAAGTGGCTACAGATGGGGAAAGACCCTGCCAGTGAATTAATACTTCCAATCCCGGTCCAACAGGAAGATTGCAAATGGCAAGTAAGGCATCTGGCTGCAATTGCATGTTGTCTAGAAGAAGCAGCTGAGCAGGAACAGTTGTGGCCATGGCATTAGGACCTAGAACCTTGTGAAGCTGAGAAACATGAAAAACTGGATGTATTCTAGCTGAAGGAGGTAATTGTAACTGATGCGCTATAGCCCCTATGCGTTTAAGAATCTCAAAAGGGCCAAAATAACGAGGTGCCAGTTTCTCACTACTGCGTTTGCTCAAAGAATGCTGACGACAAGAAGCCAAGCGGACAAAAACTTTATCGCCAACCTGAAACTCCAGCTCTCTTTGCTTCCCATCTGCCTATAACTTCATTCGCTGTTGAGCGAGTAAGAGATGATGTTGTAGCTCGGCCAAAAAACGGCCACGTTCTTGCAATAAAGTATCAACTGAATCAAAGGCTGTAGAAGGAATATGATAGCGGAGAAGCTTAGGAGGATCTCGACCATACAGTACCTTAAAAGGTGTGGTACCCAAAGTAGAATGAAAAGAAGTATTATAACAATACTCAACCCAACTTAACCAATTAACCCAACACTGAGGTTGTTGGCTGGTAAAACAACGCAAGCATGCTTCTAAACATCTGTTCACTACCTTGGTTTGACCATCCGTTTGAGGATGATATGCAGAACTATGCTGTAGAAGGGTGCCCTGCAATCAGAACAGTTCTGTCAAAAATTTGCTAAGAAAAACCTTATCACGATCAGAAACAATTGAACGTAGATAACCATGTAATCGTACGACTTCCTTAGCAAAGACAGTGGCTATGGATTGAGCCGTATAAGGATGTTTCAATGGAATAAAATGAGCATACTTACTAAGTCTATCAACAACCACAAAAATAGTAGAGAACCCTCTTGATTTAGGCAGTCCTTCAATAAAATCCATAGTAATATCCTCCCACACTTGCAAGGGCACGGGCAAAGGCTATAAAAGACCAGCTGGCGAGAGAGACAAATATTTATTTTGTTGACATATAAGGCACTCTGTAACAAATTTATACACATCACGTTTCATCCCCTCCCAATACAACTCTCCAGCTAACCGCTTATAAGTCTTAAGAGCTCCTCCATGGCCTGCAACATGACTACTATGACTGTCAGCCAACAAAGACGAAATGAAAGAGGAAGTTCGAGGAATTACTAAGCGGTCCTTATTTAATAGACGGTTGTGAACCACTGTAAACGGAGGATGAGCTCCTCCATCGTTCAAAATCTCAGCTTCTATCTTGGACAATTTAGGATCTGCAGTAATTCTCCCATCACTTTATCCATCTCCAATAAACTATCAAGGGTAACTGCCATCAACTCTGTATCATGCGAGACTCTGCACAAAGGATCTGCAACCCGATTCTCCCTCCCAGATTTGTACTCAATAGAAAAATCATAGCCCAACAACTTGGACAGCCATCGTTGGTAATCTAGATGAACTTCCCGTTGTTCTAAAAAGAATTTAAGTGGTTGTTGATTTGTTCTTATAATGAACTGATGTCCCAATAAATATGAACGCCACCGCTTGAATGCTAACAATGGCTAGCAATTCACGTTCATATGCGGATTTATATCTTCTATTTCCACACAATGTGATAAGTCGCAAAATACCCTTATCTAGAGTAATGAAATTGTGCTTTATTGTTGAATTTTTAGATGATTTGTTGAAGAAAATGATGCTTAATGGAATGAATGTTAATTTCAGGATTTTCTAGAGTATTTTGGAGCCAAGGGAAGGAGTTCTGAAGAGTCAGATCAAGTTTGGAAGGAATTGGATACAATACATGTGAAGTAAAGAATTCTGGAAAGTACACAAGCGAGATACACGCCCATGTACTTTGCTTGTGTATACTGAAGTGGATGTTTGGAAAGTACACGAGTGAGATACACGCCCATGTACTTTGCTTGTGTATACTGAAGTGGATGTCTGGAAAGTACACGAGTGAGATACACGCCCATGTACTTTGCTTGTGTATACTGAAGTGGATGTCTGAAAAGTACACGAGCAAAGTACACGCCCATGTACTTTGCTTGTGTATCTAAGTTTTGCTGCTGTGCAACGATGTTTCAAATACACGACCAATGTACACTCCCATGTACTTGCTCGTGTATATTCACATAAGGACACTTGGAAGAAAGCATGAGATACACGAACAAGATACACTACTCGTGTATCCACTCGTGTATGTATCCAACCCGGGTACATGTATAAATAGACCGTTAGTTGCCCTAGAAAGAAGGTTCCAAATTTTGTACTTGCTCTGACACACATAGCGGCAGGGAACGAAGATTCTGTCAGTTCAAAAGGAGGTTGAAGACCCACGAAGGAGAAGATTCCATCTTTAAGGGCTATAACTATGAATTCTAATTATTCTTCCCGTAATTGTATTTCTTTTGTCCAATTTATGGAAGAGTAGACTCTAAATCTAGATTTTATTCAAAACTTCTCTGTCATGTGATGAAGATTCGGTTTTTAATACTAAGTTGTTGACTTTCTTATGATTAATTGCATGCCCTTCAATTGTTTCTTAGATTCATAGATCCAGAATATGAATTTATGTATGATATCATATTAGTTAATTGAGAAATTTCTCTTATGATTAGATTTAATGCAATTAATGAGACTTGATTGTTCTTCTAGAGATAGGAAACAAGAGTCTTCTGTTTACATCGATTATTTTGATGCGAATTCATGTGCTTTATGCAATTCTAGGTTGCTATTAAATAAGGAGAGATCCTATTTGATAAATCTAGGATTAGATAGGTTAATATACTTGAGAAAGTAGTTAACTTGACTAGGGAATTCGACAGTATAAGAAGTCAACTACGCCAATCCTCATAAATCTAATGAATTACATGATAGAGAAGGAGTAGAATAAGATCTAGGTTGCTTTTGCCAACTGATAAATCTTCAGAACCATTGTTGTTAGTGAGTTATTAGTTTTAAGATTAGATTAATTAAGTTTCATCCAACATATTTAAGCGTCGGTTAGATAATAGGAACGGAGTTAGTACTAGTAGTTGGTGTATCTCTAAGGGACGACCTTGTGCTTACTCGCTATATTACACTACGATAGGTGCGCTTGCCTATTGCTTCGTAGTAAGATTAAGAACAAGAATTATAAATATTAAAACTACGATTAGCAACGATCAAGTTTTTGGCGCCGTTGTCAGGGATACGCCAATATTAGAAACACTTTTTACTTATTAATTTAGCCAATTTCTTTCTTTCTTATCTTTTTTCCCTTTTCTTCCTGAGAATTTGGAGCTCATAATTGATTTGTATTGCGTTTACAGTGCATGACCAGAAGTCGCTCCAAGGAACTTGTTGTTTTTTATCATAAGCTAGAGAAAATTATTCGTCGTTATCAGAAAAAGCAACACTCGACGGAGTCAACATCATTTTGTATTCAAGGAGAATCACCGAAGGAAGAAATGGCTGATCAATTCAATAATCGTGCTCAAGAGCTGAATCAAGGAAATGTTGTCGTGGATCCCCCGAATTATCAACTAGTTGATAATAGAGATGGCCGAGTTAATGAGCCACCTAGAACCAATTCTGATTTTGCCAGGCCAAACTTGATAGGCGTCAGCTCTAGCATAGTTCGTCCTCGAGTGGAAGCAAATAATTTTGAACTTAAGCCTGCCGTGATTCAGATGGTGCAGCAATATACTCAATTTGATGGTTTACAGGATGAAGATCCAAATGCTCATATCCAACTCTTTCTGGAGATATGCGATACCTTCAAATTTAATGGAGTTAGTGATGATGCGATCCGCCTCAGGCTCTTCCCATTCTCTTTGAAAGGCAAGGCTAAGCAATGGTTGAATCCTTTACCGAGGAACTCCATTACTACATGGCAAGGTCTGATTAAGAAGTTTATGGACAAATTCTTCCCTCCTTCAAAGACCGCTAAACTTCGAGCTGAGATTCAATCTTATCATCAGTATGACATGGAGACTTTGTATGAAACCTGGAGAGATTCAAGGACTCAATGCGGAAATGCCCACACCATGGGATCCTAGAGTGGCTTCAAGTTCAGATATTTTATAATGGGTTGAACTATCAAACGAGACAAACAGTAGATGCCGCAACTGGTGGTACCTTGAACCATAAAACTCCTGAAGAAAGTTTAACTCTTTTTGAAGACATGGCCACGAATAATTATGAATGGTCACATGGTAGGGGCAGAGAAAAGAAGGTGGCAGGCATTCTTGAAGTAGATGTGGCTACTTCTATCATGTCCAAAGTTGAGGCTTTATCTAGAAAGATCGATGGATTGGCTGTCTCACAACATCAGTTGGCTATTGTGGAATCCTCAGGTGGTGAAGAAGGACAAACTGAGCAAGTGGATTATTTGGGAAACCCAATTTGGCCCCAGAACAATCCATACAGCAATACTTATAACCCAGGATGGAGCAATCACCCAAATCTTTCTTGGAGTAACAACAGTAATATTCAGAAGGGCAATCCGAATCCTCCACCAGGTTATCAGAGGCCATTGGTCCAGAGTTCCAAACCGCCAATTGAAGATCTCCTCACAAAATTCATCAAGGATTCAGAAGACCGACAGAAGTCCTTAGATTTGATTCTGAAAAATCAAGACTCGGCTCTAAGGAATCATGAGGCATCAATACACAATCTTGAAAACCAGGTCAGTCAGATAGCTAAGCTTCTGTCAGAGAGATCTCAAGGTTCACTTCCGGGAAACACGGAAACCAACCCTAGAGAACATGTTAAAGTTGTCACATTACGAAGTGGTAAGGAACTACAACCAAAGGTTCAAAAAGAAGAGAGTCAGGTGACTGAACCAGCAAAAGAAAAAGTAGTTCTCAAAGGAGGAGAAAAGCATTCAGAAAAATCACCTAAAGAGAAATCATCACCTCCACCAATCCCAGAATACAAGCCCAATGTTCCTTATCCAGCACGACTCAAGAAGGATAGAACAGATGAGCACTATGGCAGATTTTTAGAGATATTCAAGCACTTGCATATCAACCTTCCACTAGTTGAGGTATTATCACAAATGCCACGATATGCAAAATTTTTGAAAGAGTTGCTATCGAACAAAAGGAAGCTTGAAGAGTTCTCCACTGTAACTTTAGGAGGAGAATGCTCTGCGGTAATTCAGAACAAACTCCCAAAGAAGTTAAAAGATCCTGGGAGCTTTACCATCCCTTGCCTGATAGGAAACTTATCTGAAGAACGAGCATTGGCTGATTTGGGAGCCAGCATTAATTTGATGCCATACAAGATGTTCTAGAAATTGGGTATTGGAGAACCGAAACTGACTAAAATGAGTCTTCAGTTAGCCGATCGATCAGTCAAATTCCCGAGAGGAGTAGTTGAAGATGTATTAGTGAAGGTACAAGACTTCATCTTCTCGGCAGATTTCGTCATCCTTGACATGGAAGCAGATGTGGAGGTCCCTCTTATATTAGGGAGGCCATTTTTTGCTACTGCTAGAGCCGTAATTGATGTTGGGGATGGGAAGTTAGTGTTGAGAGTGGGAAATGAAGAGGTCATAGTGAAAATGCCTGACGTCCTCAAACAAAGCCTGCACCATGATGATACATGCTATGCAATCGACTACCTCGACTTCACAGTTTCTGATTCATTGCAAGACCTGTTGATTGGTGATGCATTGGAATTGTGTTTGATGAATGGGGAGAAAGAGCAACCTAAAAATATGGTGATTAGAGCAATTGTCAATCAGCTTAATAATAATCCTGAGTTGAGAGAAGAAAGAAGCTTTGAAGGTATAAATAGATCCACCATTCAGAGATCGAAACCTTCAATTGAGGAACCACCTGAGCTAGAATTGAAACAATTGCCAGACTACCTCCAATATGCGTTTTTGGAAGAAGATTCTAAACTTCCAGTCATAATTGCATCAAATCTGGATCGAGATCAGCAAGAAAGGTTATTGCATGTCCTGGGGCAACACAAGAAAGCAATTGCATGGAAAATTGCAGATATAAAGGGGATTAACCCATCATTTTGTACACACAAAATTTTGATGGAAGATTGTGTCAAGCCAGTGGTACAACCGCAGCGCCGACTCAATCCAAATATGAGGGATTTTGTCAAAAAGGAAGTCATCAAATTGCTTGATGCAGGAATGATCTACCCGATTTCTGATAGCTCATGGGTGAGCCCCACTCAAGTAGTTCCGAAGAAAGGTGGTATGACAGTAGTACCGAATGAAAAGAATGAGCTCATCCCGATGAGAACTGTCACTTGATGGAGAGCCTGTATAGATTACCGCAAGCTAAATGACGCAACTCGAAAGGATCATTTTCCTCTTCCATTTGTAGACCAAATGCTTGAAAGGTTAACTGGTCATGCATATTACTGTTTCCTCGTGGGATGTCTGGATATTTTCATATTCCTATCGCACTCGAAGACCAGGAAAAGACGACATTCACATGCCCTTTTGGGACCTTCGCTTATCGACGCATGCCTTTCAGATTATGCAACGTTCCAGCCACCTTTCAGCGATGCATGATGGCTATTTTTGAGGATATGATAGGAGATAAGATGGAGGTATACATGGATGATTTTTCTGTTTTCAGAAATTCTTTTGATGAGTGTCTCCACCATCTTGAGTTAGTGTTGCAACGTTGTGAAGACACTAACCTGGTCCTAAATTAGGAGAAGTGTCATTTTATGGCAAAAGAAGGTATTGTTTTGGGCCATAAAATCTCCAAGAAAGGAATAGAAGTGGATGAGGCGAAGATCGAAGCAATTTCTAAATTGCCCCCACCATCTCCAGTTAAGGCAATACGAAGTTTTCTTGGCCATGTAGGGTTCTATCGACGATTCATTAAAGATTTTTCAAAAATTGCTAGGCCAATGACAAAACTCTTGGAGAAGGGTACCTCCTTTAATTTCAACCAGGAATGCATTGATGCATTTGAACTCCTCAAGCAAAAACTCATCACTGCACCTATCATGGTCACACCAACATGGGACATTCCCTTTGAGATTATGTGTGATGCTAGTGACTCGGCTGTGGGAGCTGTTCTGGGTCAGCGAAAGGACAAATACTTTCAACCCATTCATTATGCTAGCAAAACACTCACTCCTGCACAAGAAAACTATACAACCACTGAGAAGGAGTTGCTAGCAATTGTCTTTGCCTTTGACAAGTTCAGACCATATCTCATCTTATCTAAGGTCATCGTATACACAGATCATTCCGCCTTGAAATTCTTGCTGACAAAACAGGATGCAAAGCCACGCCTCATTCGGTGGATTTTGCTTCTTCAAGAGTTTGATATTGAGATAAGAGATAAAAAGGGTGCCGAAAATCTAGCTGCCGACCACCTGTCACGTTTGGAGAATCCTTGTTTAGAAAGACCGAACGAAGTTGAGATCAACGATGAGTTCCCTGAGGAACGATTGTATGCCATCAAGACCGTTGAAGATGATATCATCCCATGGTTTGCTGATATTGCCAATTACCTAGTGGCAAGGGCCCTTCCTAAGGATATGAATAAGCAGCAGAAGAAGAAATTCTTCACCGAATTGAAGCACTACTACTGGGAGGATCCACATTTATTCATAATTTGTGTTGATCAGATGATTTGAAGGTGTGTTTCCCATGAAGAAGGATGGAAAATCTTATTCCACTGTCATAGTGGGCCAGCGGGAGGACATTATAGTGCCAATAGGACGGCGCACAAAGTATTGGAAGCAGGATTTTACTGGCCGTCATTGTTTAGGGATGCTCAAAGCTATATAGCTCGATGTGACCGATGCCAGAGGGATGGTAACATATCAAAAAGGAATGAAATGCCACAACACTATATATTAGAGTGTAAAGTGTTCGATGTGTGGGGCATCGACTTTATGGGCCCCTTTCCTCCTTCCTTCGGAAATAAATACATATTGGTAGCTGTGGATTACGTCTTTAAATGGGTAGAAGCACAAGCCTTGCCGACTAATGACTCCCGGGTGGAGGTTAAATTTTTCAAGAAGCTCTTCTGTAGATTCGGGGTCCCACGGGCACTCATAAGTGATAGAGGTACACACTTCTGTAATTCGCAAGTTGAAAAGATTCTTAAGCGATATGGGGTGACACACCGTCTTGCTACGCCGTATCACCCCCAAACTAGTGGGCAAGTGGAGGTTTCAAACAGGGACCTAAAGTGTATCTTGACAAAGTCCGTGTCTCACCATAGACGAGATTGGGCCGAGAAGTTAGATGATGCTTTGTGGGCATATCGGACAGCTTACAAAACCCCACTTAATACTACTCCATATCGATTGGTCTACGGGAAAGCTTGCCATTTACCAGTTGAGATTCAGCACAAGGCATTTTGGGCAATCAAATCTGCTAATTTAGATCTTAACCTGTCTGGAGCACATCGAAGGATGCAACTTAATGAGCTAGATGAATGGAGGCTCATGGCATATGACAATTCATATATATACAAAGAGAAAGCCAAGAAGTTTCATGATGCTCGACTACCATGAAATGGACAGTTTAATGAAGGGGACATTGTATTACTGTTCAACTCTAGGTTGAAACTGTTCCCTGGGAAGCTTAAATCAAGATGGTCCAGTCCATTCCGGGTAAAAAAGGTTTTTCCCTACGGCACAGTTGAGTTGGAACACCCGGAAAAAGGCATGTTCAAGGTGAATGGTCAAAGGCTCAAGCATTACCTTGGGGACCAAACAGTCTTGGAAGAAAAGGTGGAGCTGAACCTCATTCTCATCTCCATTTGAACTCCACCGGTTCATTACGTCGAGCTTACGACGTTAAACAACAGCGCTTCTTGGGAGGCAACCCATGTTGCTTAGGTAAGTTTTCTTCTTTATTTATGTATTTTTTATTTTTATCATCCGTTGTTTTGGAGTAACTTTTGCAGGACAGCAAGCTACAGAGGGGCTAACCAAGTGTGGATTCTATGAAAGTCATCTTAATAGAGCTTCTTTTAAGCTCTAAGTGTGGGAAATTTAGGATGGGAGACCTTTTCAAGGGAATGCAAGATGAAGTGTTGACAGGTATGTACTTTGATTTTTCACACATGCTAGAGGGTCTCTAATTTAATTTTGCAATACAATAAGGGAATACATCATGGTGTGCCCTCCCGTGCACTTCAAAATATGCTCATTGAGTAAATATCAGAGATACACGAATAAGGTACACGCTCGTGTACCTGGTCGTGTATCTAACCCACAGAATGCTTCCCCTATATACACGAACAAAGTACACGCTCGTGTACCTAGTCGTGTATTTAACCCACAAAATGCACAATTCGATACACGAACAAGGTACACGCTCGTGTACCTAGTCGTGTATCTGACCCACAGAACACCCCCTCTATATACATGAACAAGGTACACGCTCGTGTACCTGGTCGTGTATTTAAACCACAGAAGGCTCTCCCACGATACACGAACAAAGTACACGCCGGTGTACCTGGTCATGTATTTAACCCACAGAATGATCTTCCACGATACACGAACAGGATACACGCTCGTGTATCTAACCCACAGAAAGGAATCCAAAGTACACGACCGTGTACTTGGTCGTGTATCTAATTTTTCTGCTCGTACTATAAAAGGACTCCTCACTTCACTCTGCCATTTACACGACCCATTCTCATTCGTGTATTTCACTCACTCACTCTCACTCTACTCCTCCATATGGTGATTGTTCCTTCCACACTACAAACTTCTTCCGCTTTAAGGATTCAAGGTAAGTAGGTTCTCTCTTCTTCTTCTTCAATACTTATTGCAATACGGTTGCTGCTTGGTTTTCTTTCACGACCACCATACATGCTTGCATCTATGATGATGGTATGATGAGTGACTTCTCATTTTGGAAGTCGATTGTTGATAGATATGTAGACATTTTGAACTCACGTGAATGCATGTATGTTTGATGTCATGAGTAGCTGCCAAACAAGAGAATCAACAGTTAGGGTTGAACGTGAATGTTTGGGACTTTGATTTTCTGGGTTTCTAGAACAATGTTGTTGTGTTTCTTTTCTGATCTTCTTCTTAGAAACCAAAGTATGAGGCCATTTTTCTTAGGATCACTAAACTATCGCACCTAGTTTCTTAGAATCAAGATTCGAACTTTATCGTTTTGATGATGCTTTAGGTGTGTTGTAGTTACATTTTTTGCCTTTAAGAAGGCAGGTTGATAATATACTAAAGCCACAAGACCTGATTTTGAGTCTTCTTATGGTAATTTGTGCATGTATTAGATGGGCAGATACACAACTAGGTACACGGTCGTGTATCTCAATTATGCTATCTTCCTCCTTGTTTCGGAAACCCAATGCAAGTCCTATCATTTTCTTTGTGTAATTAATGAACCTAACCTATTTTGAGACCATTGTGATTGCTTCAGATGGTCACAAAGACTTGTGCAGTTAAACTAAAGTTTAATAAGAAGAAGAAGAAGAAGACCACCCCTGCTAAGAGGAAGCGGGATGGTGCTAGTTCATCCTCCGCTCCACCTCCTCGAAGAGTTGCGGAGGAGCCATGGAGCAAGAAGCGGTTTGAAATTCTATGACGGAAACCGTTTGGTGCACACCAATACTTGGATTGGGGCATGCTAGAAGGATATGGACTAGTTCAACCAATGAAGGAGACCCTTGCCACCGGCCCATGGGAGGTCCTATTCACCATACAAGAACCAGCATATCGGGATGTTACTCTTGAGTTCCTATCCACTATGCAGATACAGAAGATAGAAATTGAAAAAGGATGGGACAACTCTTTTAGTTTTGAAGTGTATGGGCAACGGCATAACTGTACTATCCACCAGTTATGTTCTCTCATGGGCTTCTACACTGAAGCTTTTACCTGCACATCTGAGTTTCAGGACTTACATTGCCATTGGCCTTCTAACGTGAACAATTAGGTATGTTGGGAGGAGTTGACCGGAAATCCGACTCAAGAGTACTTTCCGTCCAACTCCAAGGCCTCTCTAATTAAGGATGACTGCCTTAAAGTTTGTCATTGGCTCTTGACAAACACAATTGGAGCCCGAAAGAGCAGTAAGGGAGTTGTCAATAACTTCGAAATCTTCTATATTTACAGCATCTCCCAGGATATCAAATTAATATCGGGTTGGAGTTGGCCTTTTATCTATGGAGACAGGCACATGACTCCCGTTCTAAGGGGATTTATTGTGGCAGCTTCATCACTCATTTGCTGAAGAGCATGGACATTTTCCAAGACCCTGGGCCAGAGGCCGCCAAGTGCAATCAGGAAAGAATCTCTGATGGGCCGTTTGATAAGTGGGGAATGAAAAAAACCACAGGAACTTCCCGCACTTCTAGCAGGTCGCCTCCTTCTGCACAATCCTCCAAAGCTGCTCCCACCTCGTCTTCACCTGGTGAGTCTTCTATTCCTACATCAGAGCGGGTGCTTGACCACTTGGCATCCATTGAGAAGACCCAAGGTGAGATGAAAGTGCAACTACAAGGGATGCAAAAGAAACAAAAAAAATTTAGGAAATTTGTAGTTCACGCCTTCCAGTCACTGGCTAAGTGCTTCCCAGCGGGGCAAGCTAGTTTGCCCACTTATGCCTCTTCCCCTGAAGCTGAAGAGGAAGTTGAGGCCAGCGGCGATAAAGACAAGGAAAAGGAAGGAGAAAGTGAGGGAGAAAGTGAAGAGGAAACTGAGGAAACCACTAAGGAAGTGGAACCAGCTACTGCCAAGGGTGAGGAAAGTGAGGATGAAGAGGATGAAACAGATGATGAAGATGATGAAGATGAGGAAACCAGTTCTGAAGAATGAATGACTTCAAGTTACCTATTTTATTCTGCATATTCGAGAAGCTCTTTCTATTGAGCTAGACTCTTTCTTGTTGGATGACTGTAATAATGACTTATATTTATTTACTCTTTTACCTTTTGTTTTTGTTATGTTGAACTTTGCTGCTCTAGGTGCTATCTTGCGAATGCAACTGGTCCCATGACCTTCCTTGGCGAACTTCATCGATATAGATGATCAACATTCTGCTAGCTATGCAATTGGTCCATCACCTATTTAATCCCGAGAAGTCTCAGTTCCTTTTCTTTTTATTTTTTTCTTTTTATCTCTTTATTTCTCATTACGTTCTTGAATGATAAAGACATTGGGGACAATGTCTTAATCTAAGTGTGGGGAAGGGGATACTAAAGAAATTTGATAAGGGTTGTGCTGAATTGTATGAGTCATTCAAAAATTTCCCCTAATTTTTGTTTTTCTCTTTGTGCTTGATAATCGAATTTTGAAATCATGATTGCAAATTACATAGTATTGTAGCATTTAGTGAATGAATTCCTCTAAAAGAGTGTTGTGCATTTCACCTTTGTCTTCTTTGGAACATTTATACTTAGTCAAAGTTATGGGATAAAATCATTGTGAAACTCAAAGATCTTGAGAGCCATATAATCTTTCATGAAAGGGCAAATGAAATGATTCTCTTGGTGATCCTTCTTAGAAGATTTCTTTAAAGTAATAATTTAATGAAAGCATGTTATACTTGAAAAATAAAGGATTGGTTAGTATGGGCAGGCTTTGGTCCCTCAGAAGAGCGAAGTTTGACTCCGCTACTAACTAGTCAAAATAATAAGTTAAGGTAATAGAGGTTCAATGGGGTCCCTTTAAAACCTGGTCACCTAAGGTCGTCTGGCCTGGGATTGGCCGACCGAGGAAATTACCGCAATAAAATGAAATACCATAAAGGTAAAAGTTGAGAGGGTCTTGTAACTCGAGTAATTAAGCCCATAGGAACGCCCTCAATTGAGGGGATAACGTTCGTTAACTTGGGTGACGAGCCTAGGATTATCGGCTGAAAACTCATTACATGGGTTGCAAGATTTCAAAAAAAAAAAAAGAAGGATGAAACGAGTGTGAACTATTACAAAGAATAAAATCTTTGAAGAGATCAACCAAAAAGAAGGAGGAATCCAGGGGAAACATAGATGCAATGTATTTTCATTATTGATTGCTTCACTAAGAGAGACAATTGAGAAGATATTAGACTTTTTAATGGTGGTTGAAATGTACCACGTTTTCTTTTGCTTTGATTGATCTTGTGTCTAATTTTGATCATGAAAGCCATTGTTAAAATGACAAGGGTAAAGATTGGTCCACTCCGATTAATCCTAGAAATTTGACTAAAGTAGCTCTGTTACAATACTGTCATGATAAGGTGAGAAGCATACTCATTAGATTTAGGGATTGCATTGAGCTTTAAAGATTAAAATTCATAAATGCTAATATCTGAGTAGTTCTATTTGGTAACAACAATCATGATTAATGAGAAGTTTGATTAATGTTTTGTGTTGCTTGAGGACAAGCAAAGACTTAAGTGTGGGGAAGTTTGATAAGTCGCAAAATACCCTTATCTAGAGTAATGAAATTGTGCTTTATTGTTGAATTTTTAGATGATTTGTTGAAGAAAATGATGCTTAATGGAATGAATGTTAATTTCAGGATTTTCTAGAGTATTTTGGAGCCAAGGGAAGGAGTTCTGAAGAGTCGGATCAAGTTTAGAAGGAATTGGATACAATACATGTGAAGTAAAGAATTCTGGAAAGTACACAAGCGAGATACACGCCCATGTACTTTGCTTGTGTATACTAAAGTGGATGTCTGGAAAGTACACGAGCAAAGTACACGCCCATGTACTTTGCTTGTGTATCTAAGTTTTGCTGGTGTGCAACGATGTTTCAAATACACGACCAATGTACACTCCCATGTACTTGCTCGTGTATATCACATAAGGACACTTGGAAGAAAGCATGAGATACACGAACAAGATACACTACTCGTGTATGTATCCAACCCGAGTACATGTATAAATAGACCGTTAGTTGCCCTAGAAAGAAGGTTCCAAATTTTGTACTTGCTCTGACACACATAACAGCAGGGGAAAGAAGATTCTGTCAGTTCAAAAGGAGGTTGAAGACCCACGAAGGAGAAGATTCCATCTTTAAGGGCTGTAACTATGAATTCTAATTATTCTTCCCGTAATTGTATTTCTTTTGTCCAATTTATGGAAGAGTAAACTCTAAATCTAGATTTTATTCAAAACTTCTATGTCATGTGATGAAGATTCGGTTTTCAATACGAAGTTGTTGACTTTCTTATGATTACTTGCATGCCCTTCAATTGTTTCTTAAATTCATAGATCCGGAATATGAATTTATGTATAATATCATATTAGTTAATTGAGAAATTGCTCTTATGATTAGATTTAATGCAATTAATGAGACTTGATTGTTCTTCTAGAGATAGGAAACAAGAGTCTTTTGTTTACATCGATTATTTTGATGCGAATTCACGTGCTTTATGCAATTCTAGGTTGCTATTAAATAAGGAGATATCCTATTTGATAAATCTAGGATTAGATAAGTTAATATACTTGAGAAAGTAGTTAACTTGACTAGGGAATTCGACAGTATAAGAAGTCAACTACGCCAATCCTCATAAATCTAATGAATTACATGATAGAGAAGGAGTAGAATAAGATCTAGGTTGCTTTTGCCAATTGATAAATCTTCAGAACCATTGTTGTTAGTGAGTTATTAGTTTTAAGATTAGATTAATTAAGTTTCATCCAACATATTTAAGCGTCGGTTAGATAATAGGAATGGAGTTAGTACTAGTAGTTGGTGTATCTCTAAGGGACGACCTTGTGCTTACTCGCTATATTACGCTACGATAGGTACGCTTGCCTATTGCTTCGTAGTAAGATTAAGAACAAGAATTATAAATATTAAAACTACGATTAGCAACGATCACAATGCCTGACTATAGTAAGCGATAGGCTTACAGTCCTGCATTAACACTGCACCAATGGCATGAGATGATGCATCAGTCTCCACAATAAATGGCTTGGAGAAATCAAGTAATGCAAGAACTGGTGCTCTAATCATAGCCTGTTTGAGCTGTCGAAACGCCTCCTCACTGTCTTCAGTCTATGTTAAATGGTCTTTGCGAAGAAGTTAGGTTAGTGGCCATGCAATTTCCCATAATCTTTTACAAACTGGCGATAATATCCTGTGAGCCCCAAGAAACTTCGTAAGTCTTTGACATTCTTAGGTCTTGGCCAAGTCACCATCACTTGCATTTTTCTCATATCAGCTGCCACTCCATCTTGTGAAATAATATGACCAAGATACTCTAAGGTTGCTTGCTCGAAGACACATTTCATTGGATTGGCATATAATTGTTGAGATAACAACACTCCCAAAACTAGCCGTAGATGGTGCACATGGTCAATAATGCTCCAACTATAAACTAAAATATCATCAAAAAACACAAGCATAAATTTTCGCAAGTAAGGTTTAAAAAATATGATTCATAAAAGATTGAAACGTAGCTGGAGCGTTTGTCAATCCGAAAGGCATGACAAGGAATTCGTAATGTCCCTCATGAATCCGAAATGCAGTCTTCTCAATGTCTTCACTCCTCATTGGAATCTGATGATACCCGGACTTAAGATCTATCTTAGAAAACACCATGGCGCCCGTCAACTCATCCAACAACTCATCTATAATCGGAATGGGAAATTTGTCCACCACAGTGACTCTATTTAAGGCACGATAATCAACACAGAACCGCCACCCCCCATCCTTCTTCTTAACCAATAACACGGGGCTTGCATAGGGACTGACACTTGGTCTTATAATTCCCGAATCCAACATTTCCTGTACCAACTTTTCTATTTCATTCTTTTGAAATTGGGAATATTTGTATGGTCGCACTGATACCGGATTCACCCCATCCTTTAACACAATTGCGTGATTCTTAACCCATTCCGGAGGTAAGCTATGAGGCCAATTGAATACTGCCCCAAATTCCTTAAGTACCGGACGGATTTCCAGTGAAGTTTCATTGAGATCCTTTGGCTCCTCCACCCTTAGTGATCTTAACTGCAGCAAGTATAGTAAATCATCATCATCTATGGAGTACAGCAAATTCCGTATACTTATAGGTGTCTTGGACAATGCTGGCTCTCCTACAATTGTAACAGGCTGCCCTTCTACTGCAAACTCCATGGTCATCTTACGCCAATCATGTACAACCTTCCCTAATGTCTGTAACCATTTAATTCCTAGAATGATGTCACATCTGCCCAACTTCATAGGTAAATATTCTTCTTCTACTTTCACTCCCTGAACTGATAACTCCACTCCTCTGCATATCTCTTCACCTCTAATCTTCGTCCCATTGCCCATGGCTACCATATACTTCGTAGTTCTCTCCAATCGACAATTCAACAATGCCAATAACTCCCATGAAATGAAATTATGCGAAGTGCCACTATCAATTAGTACAATAATAGCTCTTCCTTCCACCATTCCTCTTACCTTCATTGTCTTAGGAAAAGTAAAGCCCATCACAAACCCCGCAGCTAGTTCAATGGTTTGGAGAGTCTCTTCTGTTACCTCCTCTCCAACTCCCTCCTCTGAATCCCTTTCATCATCCATTGCAGCTAAGACTTGCAATTCCATTTTCTTACATCTATGCCTAGGACTAAATTTCTCATCACAACGAAAACAAATTCCCTTGGCTTTCTTGTCTTGTAACTCTCCAAAAGTCAACCTCCTAAATCCTCCCAAGTTTTGACTTTTATTTCCTTCCATTAATCTATTATGAGGTAACATACTAACTCTGCTTTCATTACTTACCAAATCATCCTTCGTTTTTCCCATTGCTATAGTTTCCAGCTTTGAGCTAACAGTACCCATCCTTACTCCTGATCCCCCACGATTCCACTTATAGACACTCAGCCTTCTCAATTTCTCTTCCACTTGCTGTGCTAATTCCATCATTTCACCCAACCCCTTTGGTTTCAAGATCTGCACCTCCAGTCTAATGTCATCCACCAATCCATTCATGAAAGTACTTTCAAACACAGAATCTGGTAACTCAGGTAATGGTGCGGCAAGTTCAAGAAACTTACTAATATATTCGGTTACCGTCCCACTCAGCCTCACTGCTAGTAGTCTCTGACATTGCATGCCTTCATGAGCCAGTCTAAACTTCTGCATCAGCAACTTCTTGCATTCTTGCCAATCCGTTATCGATCTTCTTCCTTCTACCCAACGAAACCACGTTAACGCATCTTTTTCCAAACTCATTCCCACCAATTCCATCTTCTCTACTTCGGAAAATCTTCCTACTAAGAAGAATCGTTCAACCCTATAAATCCATCCATCCGGATCTTCTCCTGCGAAAACGGGCATCTCAATCCTCCTCGTTCGACAATCCCGCCGTAGTTCCCTATTGCTCACAAACCCTAGAGTTAGGTCGTTACAATTTCCAAAATTATTAATTCATTACTCTCAAATTGCTCGTCTACTTCAATGGGGTCTTTCCCTAGTTCTTTCCGTCGATGGAATTCCGGTCAATTCTCTTCCGTCCTATTCATCCCCACAACTTCTCCATTGTCATTTTTTTTCCATGTTTGCAAAACCGACAACATCATACTTCTCATTTCTGATTTCAAGCGATCACACATTTCTTGATTGGATTGATCAATTTGCCACTGCATATCCTGATGAACTTGGCTAATGACTCGTTGTATCTCCTCCTTATCATTTCTACTTTCTTCTCAGAGAGATTCCAGATCCCTCTCAATCCCTTCTATCCTATTAGCAGCCTTCTTAGCAGTCATCTTCCTAGAATCGGTAGCTCTGATACCAATGATAGGATCCCCTTAATCAACTAAGATCCCACAAAGCTTTTATTATTCGAAAACAAGAATTACAAAGATCTGGTTTAGAGGACCAGTTCCTCCAGCCTATGGCTCAAGTTATCTAACAATTTCCTTACTCTTCTACGACTAACACTCTCCCTTATATACTGATTAACTTCTATTAACAAACTTGGGTTTCTCAACAACCCATGTTGGACAGTTAGTAACTTCCTAACTAATCACAACAGCTAGCAACTAACCAACCAAACAACTCAAACAACTAATCAACTAATGTCCTTATCTGTCAACTTTCCCTTCTTCCGCCTAACATACACTTGAGTTATGTTAGGTCTATCAGACTGCTGACATTGTGTCCACAATCAAGGGTAGCTACAAGTTGGATCACTCGAAAGGTTTGAGGTTAGTTTCAAATAATGGATTAAAAGCAACAATCCATGCATTGAATTTAAAGGTAAAGTGACTGAATAGTTGCAACAACATTAAAATCTTTAATTCGATACGAAAATGAAATTTATTTCTTGCTCCCTTTGAAACTTTGGTATATAGATTATGCAGGTACTGCATAAAAAGAGAAGAATCCAATGTCATTTTGTTCTGTTCTTTAGTATCATAATCTAAGAATCCAATATTTTCAAGTAGAAATCCAAGTCTTAACTTAGAGAAAGGAAAAAAAAAAGGAAAGGAAATTAATTTTCTTCCAAGAGGCTCCATCCTAGAAAAATTAGATAAATTATCAGCTAAACTAAAAGTTTAAACTTGTTAAATACGGTACCATTTTATATTTATTTATTAAAAAATTACCACATAACTATCATGTACTAGAAAAACTCATCCTACATCATGATTTATTTTTTATCTAGTATTTGTCAATCGCAAAATTCTTATTATTGTGTACTTCCAACCTCAACATCTTCATCACTTGATATGCAGCTTTTTTGATAAAGCAGCAGTGGAAACACAATCTGATCAAACTAAGGGCTCTCGAAACTATTGGAGACTCTTCACATTGACCCAAGTGTAGGAGCTGAAAGCTATTGTGCGACTGCTTCCTATTTGGGCAACTGGGATTATCTTTTCCACCGTGTACAACCAGATGAGTACCTGGTTTGTATTTCAGGCTTTCACCATGGATCGTCATGTTGGAAACACCAGCTTTGAGATCCCATCAGCCTCACTCTCCATCTTCGACACTCTTAGCGTCATCTTTTGGGTCCCGATCTATGACCGGATCATTGTACCAGCAACTAGAAAATATACTGGTCACAAAGGGGGCCTGACACAGCTGCAGAGGATGGGGATTGGCCTCTTCATATCAATTTTCGCAATGATATCTGCAGGAACATTGGAAGTCCTTAGACTTAAAATGGTGAGGAGGCATAACTACTATGATAGCAAATATGTTCCAATGTCAGTACTTTGGCAGGTTCCACAGTATTTCATTATTGGGTGTGCAGAAGTTTTCACCTTCATTGGGCAGCTGGAGTTTTCTACGAGCAAGCACCGGATGCCATGAGAGGTATGTGCTCTGCTCTTCATCTCACCACAAACGCACTTGGAAACTACCTGAGTTCCCTACTTGTAACCACTGTTAAGGACATCAGTACTAAAAATGGAAAGTTGGTTTGGTTACCGGACATCTTGAATCGAGGTCACCTTGATCACTTCTTCTGGCTCTTGGCTATCCTAAGTGTGCTCAACTTGCTTGCTTTTCTTGGGGTAGCAAAATGGTACACATACAACAGGGCAGTGGGAACATTCCGCTGAAAGCAATATGTAGCGCTAGCTGAAGCTTAAGTTTCTATCTGCACTTTAACATTCACACCCTTTAAGGGGTACATATACAAAGAAAGCCTTCTAAATTTATATAGTTTCTTCACATGCATAAGGAATTTCAAGATCTGCAGTCAACATTCCATTAAAATAACACATTTGAAATTATGACTGCAAGAAGAAAACTACAATTATGACTGCAAGAAGAAAACTACAATATGGAATCAGCATCCGTTAATGCAACTATATCTAATATCTATATGAAAGCAAGATTGCCAAATTATTGTTCATTATAATAAAACATGCTTGCATACATATTACAGCTTTCAAGTTACTAATGATAGGAAAAATCTCAAAATCTTATCATGAATAAGGAAATTCGATAAGGATGATGACCTAATTGATAGTCATCACAATTGAAGCAGAAAAAGATTCAACGACCTCTGCCGTTGCTAATCCTGTGTAATTGCTATATTGCAAGTACTGTTCCCTAAATGGCCATAGTCCTTGTATATATCATGGCTCTTTCATTGTGAAACAGATGCATTAGATTTAATTCTTAACTGCATCGTGTTAAATCTCCCTTCAAGAGGTAAGCTGCTTTCGAATTATAACTTGGGGAGCAAAGGAGAACTATTTGCAGCAACTCAAGGTCTCAAGTTATTACATTACCCATATTATGGGGTTTTAATCCTTTTAAACAATTACATAAAGTTTTAAAAGCAATGCAGCTCTAAGGAGGACTTTGGAAAGGTGATGCACGTTGCAACCTATAAGACATAGAGGAATAATTAATATGATCAAGTGTCCAATGCTAGACATGTAAGCTCTCATACATCTTATGCCATTAAAAATCAGGATATTCAACTTCAAAGTATCTGAGGACAACTTGTGATGTCAATCTATGACCAGCCATATGCTTTTGCTTAATACAACATTTCATTTTTTGCATGCGTACTTGAACTTCTGTTTCTTTATCTAATTAGTCCGTTCTGCATTTGATTTAATATGCTCTGTATTTAATATTTGTGTTTCTTACTTAGTCGGTCGGCGTCTTATTTGTCAAGACGACAACGAAAGAAATAAGAGTCACCCAGGTAACTGCATTAAAATCCTTTAGGATAATTCCATTAGAAAGTTCCTTGGCATTCTTGATCGCTTCAAGTAGATTTACCAGCCTTTTAGCAAATAATAAGCTCCATGAAAATCTATAACACAATGTCCAAAAGTAGTAACAAATTAAGTATCAACCATTATTTCGGAATCAAGTCTAACAAGAAATATGAGAGTAGTATATGGTGATGTATCCATACTGGGGAGATACTAAGAAACACATTGCTCTTTCATGTCTTTACACACGATATTACAAAGAACAACTATTGAAGTAGCTCACAGAACATCCTGACCCTTTCCTACATAGTGTGCTCTTTGTAGTCTGCTCCTTACAGATTTGCCTTTATAGGTCCTCAATGGAGTCAAGTGAAATCTAAGCAGACCATTGTCAAGATTGCTGGAAGAGGAAAATTTCACTCACTACGGCCTCCATTCAACAAGGCTTCCTCCCTAACTTTTATGCCAATGCCTTTCGACTCGACAGCACTTGCACCATTAAGCAAACCAGCTACCTTGCTTGAGTTCCTTGCGCTGACACTACAGCTACGATTAAACTTCTGGCTAATAGCAGTCTCTGCATCTGCACTGCTGAATCTCCTTGGCACTTGCCAAGTCTCGGCTTCCATCTGATCATCCAAATTCCCATCCACAAAACTTTCATCACGTGCATTCACACATTTGCTGTCCCTCGGCCTATGAAGCAAACCCCAAATGTTCAAGGCCTTGCGCCATCCATTTTGCACCTTATTGACTTGGTTGTGATTGACCATGCTAGACTCAGAAACATCATCCTTGGAAACACAAACTTTCTGACAATCTTCTTTAAGCATCAAATTTGAATCCATCAACTCCTTTTCGGTGATCAACAACTTTGCCCCATAAAACAACTCCACTGTGGTAGGAGAAAAAACCTTAGCATTCGATATAGCCTTCAACTCATCACCTTCCAATAAGGCTCCTCCTTTACTAACAGAACTCGATCTATCAAAACTCTCCTCCTCCTCTTTACAACTCAAAGAATCCTGATAATAATCCCTAGTCTGAATGACCCACCCGGGTTGTCCACGATTCAACTTCTCCTCAACCAATAGCCTATCCTTAAAGCCCTTATCAATGACCCTAACATCCCCCAGAAACGAAACCATAGGGTAGTATGCCTCGGGTACTGTTGCCTACTCGGCCCAACCAAATAACCATCCAAGAGGCTCTAGGCTCATCCAAAGAGCACCGACCATCATCCCCTGAAAACCCGACCGACGTCGAGCGATAAACCTAGGATCCGTGTCACAGGATCTCCTACCCAAAAAAACCCCCATACTCTCCAACCTCGGATTTTGCATCTCCAAACATCCTAGTCTTCCCAACAACTTCCTTCTCTCCTTCTTCCTCCCCAGTACCACATTGACTGCCCCGTGGCTTCTTCTCCTTCTTCCTCCATCCCTCAATTTCTTACTAAATACAGAAGTTGCATCTCTTAAAAATTCAAAACTTTTCCTAGTTTGTTTTTTTGCCTGCCATTCTAGATCTATAAACTCTTTCATTGTCTTGAAATCTCCTTCAAGATCATCGTCATCAGCTGCAAAGATTCAATCTTTCTCTCTCCTTAACCCTAATACAGCAGCATTACCACTTCCTTGTCCTTCACAAACCCTAATCCCATCTTCCTGCTCATTTTCATCCTCTTCTTCTCTCACTTGGTACAACGAATCAGCTTCCAGAACTTTCTTCTTACTCTTACTCCTCCTATCGCCATCATCTTCAACGAAGAGATCGGGAGAGAGCTCCGGCCTCGGACGTCGCATGACTTGCGACGGGGCTCCTCGGCGGAGAGATGGTGACGGCTTCACGCTTGGCGGAAGAATATGATTTAGAGCGGCGGAGAAATTGGGATCTCTTGGGGAGTAGAGGGTCAATGCCAGCGAGGCGTTCACGGAGGCAGGAGGCGCAGAACCCGGTGATTGGAGTGGCGGCAGGGTGACGGTGGCAGGTGGAGATGCGGCGGTGGTTTGGAGGTCCGATTGGGGGTGGGTCATTGTGCGTGGAGTGCGTGAGAGAGAGTGAGAAGAGAACAGAAAGGAAATGCTTGCACTTAAGGCATCGCGTAAGCACGTGTGTGCTCTGAGAGGCTCTGTGTCCGAGTGTGTGTGTGTGTTGTCGTTTGCAGTGACCAGTGACAACTGCAAAAGATGCAACCCCCCCACCCCCAAATGTCAAAGGTAAAAGCCCTTCTAGTTCTCGGCGTGCCGTAATTCATAAATCCTTTTCGTTTTCAATTTCTTAATTCTTTGCTCTTAATCCGATTTACTCATAATTACTGACGGTATATTCTCCATCAATTTTCCATTATTTTCTTTATCATGCTCCTTCCCATTTGAGCCATCTTGATTTAAAAAACGGAATTTCATTTTAATCTTTAAAAAGATGGAAAATCTAATAAAATCGAATAAGTTAATTAAATAATATAATACAATTTTTTTAATAAATTTAAAAATAAATAAATACTCATAATTAGGCTGGGAATGCGGAGTGAGCTATGCAGGCCGGCCCGCCCAACCCGCGAGGCAAGCCAAAGCCATGCCCTTTATGTAAAGCTAGGGTTAGACCTAGTCTGAAATGACCTATCAACATTTGCCCTCTACTCTCTTTGTAACTAGTTAGCAAAAAGAGTATACTCTTGATGAGTCCTTAAGTTATGTGCTTAAGAATGCACGGGTTAATATGGGAGGACTTCGTTTAATGGCTTAACCATCGAGTTAAAGTGGGTAAGGAATCAAAGTTGTTTCCTATGGTACTAATGTTCTCCAATCATAAGTGTGATTAATGTAGTTAAAGACTCAATGGGAGTTGTTATACACTAAGCAAAACTAAAGAAGTATGACCTTTAATGGCGAAAACCACATCCACTCAAGTTGAGGTAAAAGAATACAACCCCTTTGTTGCAACCTATTGCTCCTCGGGTTAAACTTGAGGAGGTATGACTCGTTCCACATAGATGAACCAATAGAGAGGTCATTCGAGTGACTGTCAATTGACTTCTTGAGGAAGTTTTAATTTAATTAGTCTAAATGTGAGTAAATTTGAGCGCATTAAATACATTAGACATGTGTTAGATGCTGGGGAGATTGCTTTTGATACAACGATTATATACGATTTATCGGGTGCATGCATTTTAGTGTAACACTATGTGTTAAGATCTAGTTACTTGGCATCATTTCGATAGACTAACACTTCAATATCTTCTTATCTCAATACCCATGCTCAACTATAAATACTCAAGGTAGAAAGAGAAAAAAAACTTTACATTCTCATTTGGGCAATTTACTCTCTATTTATTCTCTATCTTCTCTCGATTCTCATTTAAGTTTTCACCTTCTCCTCCCCTTTCCAACTTCAAATCTTTTTTAAATCACTTTTTCTATAACACAAGTATGTAAAAAATTGCATCAAGCTCCTCTCACACCCTTACTAACCAAGGGCTAGTAGCAATGCTAGCACTAAACCCCAAGAGGGCTAATCCCCCTAAGAAGCAGTAGTGACAATGGTGGTGGAGGATGTTGGGTCTCCTAGCACAACAACGATGGCTGAGGTAGGCAAGCAAATGGCTATTTAAGAGCTGCCAAGGGACAAACCATAGACATGATGGTGAAGGCAAAAAACGTTTGGTGCCATTGTACAACAGCATTATAGTTAATGGCAATGAACTAAATGGCGTCTAAAGTAAAGTTATCCAATTTTAATGTACAGAGCGTCTTCTTATATTTCGAGCCAATGCCTTAAGGATAATGCGTTATCTAACCGAATTCACTTTATATCATTGCTTTGGTAGAAAAACCAAGAGTTTTTCATATATTACAAGCATTTTGAGTTTAGAGTCTAGTTGCCATTTTTAAGTTCATAAAGCATTCTTTAATTCCACCAGGTCATTTATGATGGCTTATCCCAAACTCATTCTGAATTTTGGTGGCTTTTGAGATGTTATCAAAACCACAAGATTGGCCTATACTCAAGCTCTTCCGTTATTTTTTATACCATCAAAAGGAACAGGTCAATGATAAGGGGTATTATCTAACATGCCCAAATTTAACGCAAACTATTTTTAAGGGGGTTGGCTTCATCTCTTTACATTATAGAGATAAATTTATGAAAATAAAGTTAGACAAGACTTGATTTCTAGACAGGAGGTTGACCAATCAAGATTGAACTAATTGACCTTCTTGATAATGATAGATAGACAACTAACTTTCTTCTATGGCATTTGGGTTTAGCCCCAATAAAAATTTTTCAATGCAGAACCGTTATCAACATGCAGTTCAAAAACGAAGCCCTTTCCCAGAAGAAAGGAGAGAAAAAAGGGTTTCCCTTTTGGCGAGAAATGGTGAGACAAAAGAAGAAGATAAGGAAGAAGAGGAAGCCCAAAGAATTATCTATTCCTCGTCATTGTGTTGAAAATAGACCGAAACCCAAAGGGGTTTTCTTGTCTAAGCATTTTTTTTGGGTGGGGGGGGAAGGAAGCCTTGGGGGTTCATATTTAACATGGCATATACCTTTTTTTTATTATACCTCTTTTTCTTTGCCCCAATTTTTTTTAAATTTGTTCCTTTAAAATTTCTTAAAAATTATACTCAAGAAAAAAATTTGGCCCAGCTTTATGCCCATAAAAAGGGGCCTAGCCAAAAAAAAAAAAAATTTGCTAAAGGGTGGGTTTTTAAAAATAGCCCTTTTAAACCCGGGGGGAAAAGGGGGTAAAAAATTTGGGAGCCTAAAATTTTTTAAGAGAAAAACCCAAATCGACCTGTTAGAAGGGGAAAAAAAGTTAAAAAATTTTAAATTCCCCCAAAAAACCAAAAAGAGGTTTAGGATGACAACAAAAAAGGGCTAACCCGGGAAAAGGAAAAGGGACCAAAATTAAAAGGGTAACCAAAAGGTTTCCCAATTGGAAAAAAAAAATGATCAAAGACCCCCCCTTTACCAACCCGACCAAAAAGGGAAAAAAATTAAAGCTAGTTTTAAAGGGAAGGGGGCCCCCCCTGTTTAAACCCAGGGGGGTGTTTTTGGGGCCCTTTTAGCTCAAAACTTTATATTTTTAAAAAATTTTGTTAAATTATTATTGATTTTTTGAAAAAAATAAGGGAAAAGGTACTTTTAAATTTATATGGAAAAAACTTTTAAAAGGAGTCAAGGGTGCAAATTTTTAAGTTTTTTGAGAAGTCATCTAAAATTTTGGGTCAAGAAAAGGGGAAATTTCCCACCCGGGGGAAACAAAGGTTTTTTTTTAGGGAGGCCCAAAGGGTTTAAAAACCCTGTTACACACTGGCCAAAAAGGCGAAAATGAGGACTTTTTAACAAGAGAGGAAAACGGTTTAAAAGGGACGGGCCCGGGGGGGAAGCCCTGGGAAAAAACCCCTGCTTGGGGCCGTGGTGGGGAAAAAAAATTTTTTTTGCCCCAAGGGGGAAGAAATGTGGAACAAAAAACCCGATGAAAAAAAGGTTTTTTTTTTTAAATTAGCCGGGGGGGAAAAACCCTGGTACACCTGGGAAGGTAAAAACTTGAAGATTATGAAAAACAAGGCACGGTTTTAAATTTTTGGGGGGTTTTTCCGTGGTTTACAAGGGCGGGGTTTTAAGACTTGAAAAAAAATTTTCAAGGGGGGGGGTGGGGGCCCGGTTACCCAGGCCCCTGGGGGGGGGGGGGGCCACAAAGTATCTTCCCTTTTCGAAAAACAAAATTTGGAAAAGGGAAAATTTTTTGTATCCCTTTTCTAGAAAAAAAACCATGCTATCCATCAAAAAATTTTTTAAAAAAGAGCCCAAACCCCAGGGGTTTAAAATTTTTTAAATTTTTAATCTGGGAAACACCTTAAGACAAAAATGAAAGGGGAAGGGAAAGCAAGCAACCGGGGGTTATTATTTTCACTTTTTTTTTCTTTTAAAGATAAACAGGGTGCTAAGCCTTTTTCCCAAAAAGGGGCATAGAAATTTTTAAATTTTCCCCCAATTGTGAGGGCTTTAAATTGATTTTTTCTTTTTTTGCTTTGGGGTTTTTATTATCTTTGAAAGTTTTGTCTTAAATTTTCTTTGTTGTTGGGGATAATAGAACTCTTCTACTCAATTAGCAATTTAAAAATTTTGGGCAACTACACGTCAAATCCGTAATTGTTTGATTGCTAGTTTAGTGGGCGCAATAAATTTTTGGTTTTTAAAAAAAGATGAAAAAATTTTATTTTTAGGGGGTGTTGATCATGTTTAAATAGGTTTTTTTAAATTTCTGGCATAAAATTTGGGGGTCTCCTAGAAATTTTTAAAAATATTGAAAAGATTAAACCTAAGCGTTTTTAAAGGGGTTTTTTAATCAAAAAGAGAAATAATTCAAACGCTTGTCCGGGTTATCGGGGGAAAAAGGAAGATAGGTTGGGTTTAAATTTTTAAAAAAACCCTAACCTTTTTTCTAGAACAAGAATAAAAAAACTTTTTTATCGATGAAAATTCCCAAAAATTTAAAAACCCTCTTTTATTCCTTTGGCAGGGTTTTTTTAAAATCTGATTTTTTTTTCCCTTTTTTTCTTTATTTGATTCACAAAAAAAACCCCCCCATTTTCCTTTTTTTTATTGTTTTTTTTTGAAAGAAAATTTTTCCCCAAACCCCGGGGATTCGCCCCCATCACCCTTTTAAAACAAATATATAATTTTAGGGTAGGTTTTTTTTTTTTTGGATTCCACCCTTAAAAATTTTTGGGGCGTTGCCGGGATTGGTGTAAATTTTATTTTTATTTTGTAACCTTTTTCTAACTTTTAACTAAATTATAATCCGGGGATTGAGAAGACCTAAAGAGGCGCACAAAAAGTAGATCATCCCCCAACCAAATTAATCGGAATTGTCGATTTGAAAAAAAAAGGGGACAGGGAAAAAACTCAGAGAACCAAAAGGGGGTTTTGGGGGGGACCGGAAGTGAAACAAAAACCCTTTTTTTCCCCTACCCCAAAAACCCGGGGGGAATTCCAAAATTTAAATCTAGGTTGATTCATCGTACCCCTTTCATGGTCTTGAAATAAGATCCCAAAAGCTTTTAAAAAAATTTCCTATAGTGTGTTCAGTAAAAAGGCTGAAAAGGGAAAAATGACGATCAAATCAAGCAAGTGCTTTTCCATTTTCTTTAAACTAAACAAAAGTTGGGGTTGTTTTTTTTCCCTCCAGGTTCATCCCCTTTTTGGGGAAATTTTTGGGGTAAGACTTTTTTTGGGGGAAAAATTTTTTCCCCCCGCACCCAACCGCTTTTATAAAAAAAAATTTTTTGGGGGTATAAAACAAAGGGCCCCCGGGGGATTTTTAAAGAGTGGGGGGAAAGGTTCAAGAAACGGGTTTCAAGCGCCCAAAAGGGGAAACCAAAAAACCCCCCCCCAAAATTCAAAAAAGGCCCATTTCCCGGGGGGGAAAAAAAAAGATGAGGGTTTCTGCAAGGGGAGGGTTTTTAGAAAAAAAAACCCCCCGGGTAAAGCGGGGGAATTGATCCCTTTTGGGCCTTCCCAAATTTTGCAAAATTTTGGGGGATAGGATGCCCCCATTTTCAAGGAAGGTAAAGGGAAGTTTCAAACCCTTTTGAACATAAAATTTCTAATCTTACTTCCCTTTTTCCAGCAGCTATTTTTGGGGAAAAAACGCAGCAGGGGGGGGTTATGGAATTTGGCTGCCCTTCACCCGACCGACAGGCCCCCCCAAACTTTGGGGCAAGATGAAAACCATAAAACACCCCAATGTGTGGGCGGTTCCCAGGTACCAAAAAGGGGAAATAGACCCTTTTAAAACCCCTTACAACCCCGGAGGGGGATATCCTAATTTCCCGGAAAAAAAAAAAGGGCAATCCCCCAACAGCCCCAAAAATTTCCCAGCCAAACCCCATCACACCACGTCCCCAACCCCCTTTTCCCCTTCTTTATGCCCCTTAGGATATTGTTAAGTCCTAGCTGTGAAACCAAACAATTTCAGGGGGAAAAAAAAAGAAAAGCTTTCAAAACTTGGAGCATCAGGAAACCCAACTTGCTTCAGCTTCAATAGGTTAGAAACTAAGGTAATTTCCCTTTTAAAAAACTTTTTCCAAAACCCCAAAAAAGCTTTAAAAAAAATTTTTCCCTTGAGAATGGAACAGAATTCAGGGATAAAAAAAAAGGAAATCCGAAAAATTTTTTGGGAAGAAACCAAAAAAGGGAGACTTCGCCCTGGCCAGCAGGGCCCCAATGCAAGTCTCTAGTTTCCAAAAAAGGGTTTCACATTGATCCCACCTCCTTTCCCCTCCAGTTTAAAAAAAACCCAAGAAGGAAGCGGAAGAAAAAAATTCTGGAAACGTTTCAAAAAGCGAGGAAAAAATTTTCCCTTTTTATTAAGAAATTAAGAAAATACCGGCTATGTAATTCCTCAAAAAATTTTTTAAATAAAAAAAGGAAGCAAAAGGCAAAAAAAAGTTATGTGAGTAAAATGTTTACTATTATTCAAAAAATTTCCTCCTAAATGAAAGGGCCCTTTGGTATGTTCCCATTCCCCTTGGGAAAAAATGGGTACCCTTTGGAATCGCAAAAGCCATTTTGTTTTAGGGTTCTATCAATGTCTGCCTTTGTTTTTTAAAAAAAATTTTAAAATTTTTTGGCCCTTTAAAAGGGAAAGGGGGGGTTTACGTTAAAATTGTGATAGGCCAAAATTTTTACCCTGAGGGAGTTCTAAGGGATTTTTGTTCAAGTCGGGGGGTTTTTGGTTTTTCCTGCTAAATTTTTATGTGTTTGACTGGGATAGTGTTTTCTTATTTCATCATAATTTTGGGCGACCATTCCTTAAGACTTCAAAAAGAAAATCGATTAAAAAGATGGCCCCCTCCTAGGGGGAAATTTTATGGTGAAGTGTTTTAAATTTTTAAAATTTATTTGCCATGCGACATCCTAACGATATCTTCCTGTTTTTGTTCGGATGTTTTTAAACCCCCTCACCACAGGCACCAAGGCTGGAAACAAAACCTTTCCAATATTTACCCGGGGGAAAGTCTGCCAAAGATTAAAGGGAAAAGGGGTTAGGGAGGGAACCCTTAAAAAAAAAAAAAAACAATTTTGTTTTTTCCCTTGTTTTGGGTTTTTTTTTTTTGTTTTGTTTTAGTTTTTGTTTGTTTTGATTTTTTGTGTAGTTTTGAACTTTTTGGGGTCGGTTTTCAAAAAAAGGGGTACATTCAAACAATACACTTTTCCCGAGTTTAAAAAGGGGGCACTCCCAAACCCCGGGAAGTGCCCAATTTTTTCCCTTTTTCTTATTCCTTAAAAACCTTTTTGTTTTTAAATTTCCCCTTAAAAATTTTTGGGTTTGGAACAGTGAGGACATGTTCAAGCAAAATGTGAGGGGGAGGAATAAAATATAGAGAATAAGAACTAATTATACTTGAATTTTGTCCCTTTAAACAATTTTAACCAAAATTTTTTTTAAAATTTTCAGGGGAAATTTTGAGATTGTATAAATTTTGGGGAAAAAACATCCCAAAAGTAAAATTTTCCCCGTTAAAAAGTTTTACTCCCCTTGCTGTGATTAGAATACAGGGTTTTTTTAAATTTAAAATTTGTAAAATTTTTTAAAAAACTTTTTTCCCTTTTATTTAGTTTAAAATTTTTAATTTAAAAATAGGTCAAAACCCCTTAAAGGGAAAAAAAAAAAATTTTTCTAGGTTTTAATTTCTACTTTTTCTTTTTAAAAAAAAAAAAAAAAAATCAAAAAAAAAGCATAGCCATTACTCCAATATTTAAAAAATTGAGTTAAAAAGTATTCAAACTTAAAAGTTACCCTGGGAAGAGTCCGTAGGGGTACTAAAAAACCCGGGCACTTGAGTTTATGAGCTGGGATGTCCAACCCAAGAACTCCTTAACGATAAGGGGGAAAAAAAAAACAAAAGTTCATAAAAAAGCGGGAAAAAAACCCCTCAAAAAAATGTTGAATAAATAAAAGAACATGAATGTGAAATTCATTTAAAAAAACAAAGATGTATAAAGGAAGAAAATCTAGCAAAGAGCTTATACTATATGCTTTTTTTTTATGTTGCAAGGATTTATGGGTTGCTAATGTCCAATGAAAATTTAATTGGGTGTTTTTCCTTATGGGTTAAGTATTTTCTTTTGGGAAAAAAAATTTTTTTGCTAAAAAAAGAGGATTAAAGTTTGTTTGTTTAGATTAGCTATTTAATTTTGCCCATGTAAATTTTATCACAGGAAACCGTTTTTGGGTTTAAGTGTAGACATTAAAAAAACAAGTCTGAATTACAAAAAAAAAATTTGGAATGATGAAAAGAAAGTTTGTTTTAATTTATGATAGATTTTCAATTATTTGATCAATTTTCTTGAGGCAAAAGGTTTGTTGGGGGGGAATTTTATAGAGCCTTTTTAAATCAATTTTTTTTAGTATAAATTGTGTTAATTATTATTGATTTTATGAAAAATTTAAAGGGAAAAGGGACTTTAATTTATCATCGTGATAAATCAGGTTAAATGGGGCAAAGGGTGCTAATTTAAAATTTTAGAGAAGTACTACAACTTGGGGTCAAAACAAGGGAAATTTCACACCGGAGGGGGAAGCACGGTTTGGCACGGCCAAGGGTTTAAACCGTGTTACACACTGGACAAAAGGCGAAAAAGGGACTTTCAACGAAGAACGGGTTAAGGCCTCCTGGGGAAAACCGTGGGGTAAACCGTGTTGGGGGTGGTGGAAAAATAGGGTTTTTTGTGCAAGGAGAAGAAAATGGGAAAAATCAACCGATAAGACACGGTTTAAATCTAGGTGGGGGAAAAGTGTACACAGGACACGAGAAGATTTAAGATTTGTACAGACAAGGCACGGTTGAAATCTTTGTTTGTGTAAAGTGGTTACACTAGGCGCGGTTGAAGACTTTAAGAATATGCACAAGGATGGCACGGGTTGACCCACGGCCGTGTGGTGGGGGCCAGGCAGACGTTTTCACTTTTCGAATCTAATTGGAAAAGGAAAGATATTTTTTATCTTGCTAGCAAAAGTCACTTTCTATCCCTCTAAAGTATAAAAAGACCAAACCCAGAGGGTTAGGAAATTTTTAAAATTTGGGAAACTGGAATCACCCTTTGAGACAAAAGGAAAAGCGGGGGGCAAGCAAGAAAACCCGGGGTTTATTTTTGTTTCATCTTTTATTTTTTGTTTTTTGAAGAACATGTGTAGCTGCTATTTTCTAGCCAAAGGGTCATAATGTTTTTTCCCACGAATTGGAGGTCTAATTGACTTGTATTTATTCTATTCTTTGCTTTCGTATTCATATTCTTCTGATCGTTTTTTCATTATTATCTTTGTTGATTGGTAGAATAGAGCTCTTTATCAATTTGCAAGTTAAAATTTGTCAACTAGCACGTCAAATCCGTAATTGTTTGATTGTTTATCTTAGTGACGCAATAAAATTTTGGTTTTTAAAAAAAGATATCGAATTCTGTTTTGGAGGTGTGTGATATGTTTTTAAAAGGTTATCTTATAATCTACTGGCATGAAATTGGGGGTCTTTAGATCTTAATGTTTGTGATTAAATCTTAAGGCTTGTTAAGGGTTTTTTAAAAATAAGAGAAATAATTCAAAGCGCTTGTCTGAGGGTTTTCGAGGAAGTAAGGAGAGATAGGTTGTTAGAGTTTTAATAACCATAACCAATTTTTCTAGAACAAGAATAGAGAACATTTGCATCGATGATCAATTCCTAAATTTAAAACCATTTTATTCCTTTGGCTAGGGTTTTTTCCAAAATTGATTTTCTTACCTTTTTACTTATTTGATTACAAACAAAACCCCCATTTTTCCTTTTTTTTATTTTTTTCTCTTTTAATAGAAAAATCTTTCCAAACCCTGTGGATTCGACCCCACCACCCCTTAGCAAAAAATTAATTGTCTAGGAGTAGGTTTTTTTTTTGTTGGATTCGTACCCTCAGGGGTCTAAGAAATTTTATGCTCAACCTAATTTTTCCCTAAAACACTCTTGCGCCTTACAAAGGGGTCCCAAAATTTTTTCCCTTTTCCCAAATAGAATATTAGAACAAGCACAAGTAGTAACAACCCAAAGTTGTGCACCAAAAATTTTGTCCTACATGTACTCCCCTTGGATTGGGGGGATTTTATGACAGGGGTTTTTAAAGGGGACATACGAGAATGTCGAGCTTTTTTTCAAGCTAAGCAAAAGGGTTTAAATTCCCATTCTTTTGTATTTGTCTTTTCTTCCCCCTTTTCCTCCTAAACCTTTATCTATTTATTTAAAATAACAACCTTATGTCCTGTTTTTACCATGTCCCTTTGAGAGGAAAAGGAGTAAAGGGTTTTGTTTTTGCTTTAACTATGAAAATACGGGCAAAGAAATAGTAGTTCTTTAAAAATGTGGTCTCTTACAAATGGTGAGAGTTAAAAATGTCGAGGCCCTACAAGAAAAAGCAATACCTTAAAGGAGCTTGTGAAACAAAACCAAGCCCCAAAAGAGGAGCTCATTGCAAACAAAGGTGTATAAGCAAAAAAAAACTGCTTTAAAATGAGTTGCAAAAGATCAAAAAGAGAGAGATGAGCTCTTTAAAAAATAATTTAACTTTCCCTTTCAATAGTTAGAAGAAAAAGGGGAATTAACTGTCTTTAAAGGCCTTTTGGGAAGCCCCTTAAGGTAGGAGAGGGGTTAAAGGAGAGGGTTTGTGTTTGGAAGAACCTCAATTTCCTTAACCTAAAATTTAGGGGTTCAAGCAAGGCATTGCTTTAAAAAGGGGAAAGGTTCATCTTGAAATATAAATAGAATGAATAAGTACAAGTAAGGAAAGGGGTATGATGGCTTTGAGGCTACAAAGGGTATTTCCTTAAAAGTACCCAAAACCCAACCTTAACTAGTTAGAAGACGAAGAAAACCCTTCCCTAAAGAGTCTGAAACCCTTTTAAACAAAGATGCACGTCAAGTGGACATCAACCCAAAGATGCTCTTCTAAAGGATTCCCCCTCCTCCAAACCTAATCCCTAAAGACTTACTCCTCCTTAAAGCCTTTTTTAAACTTCCCCAAAGGGAGTCATAGATGAAAAGAAAGTCAAGGCTTTCTAGATCCCTTTTTCCCTTTCCAACCAAAAAGATGATTTTTCTTATCTTTAAGTCACTAAAGTTCTATTGAATTTTTTTGGTTGGTATGCTAACCCTGAATTTTATATTATTTAACCCCTTTTTTTTGCAAAACCGAATTCTTATTTTGGCAATGTACTTCCCCTTTTTAACTCCTTTTTTGTTTTTCCCTTTATTAATTTAAATTTCATGCTTATTGATATGTTGTCTTTACTTTGTTAATTATCGCTGCTTGTTAATTTTTATTGCTTTAGAAAGTTTCATCTAGATAAACTTGTTTTTGGAACTGTCACCCTTACTAAGACCTTTTTGTTCAAGATAAATTGAAAAACAAAAGGCTTTTGGTTTTTCTACTTTAGCAAACCTATCTATTTGGGCTAGTGTGCCTCTCTTTGCATAAGACAACCTTTCCCCTCTTGGGTTAGGGCATCTATCACCCTTTAAAAAAGTTAGAAAAGGGTGGGCCCTCCTCCCCCTCTAAAGATTTATGGAGGGGCCTAACCTTGGTTTGCCCCATGTAGGTAGAAAAACTTAGTTTTTAAACTAAAATTTTTAAGAGCTTATTAGCTACATACTAAGAACTTAGCTTAAAATTCTTAAAATGAAATCAAGAACAAAAATGCTTGAAATAAAGAGGATTTCATTTTGTAAATCAATTTTCAAATTGGTCTTAATCAAAGTTTTAAATTGAGATTGCTAGCATTCTATGTCATGGAGTTAGTTGCCCCTCTAATCTTTTTAAGATTTATGCGTGTGGCCAACTTTTTCTTTTACTTTTAAATAGATCCTCCTAATTAGGTGCTAACTTACCCTTTTCCTTTTGGGCTAGTAGTTCAACTTTTTTCAAACCAATTGCCAGATCAAAAGACCTTGTTTTAACCTTCTTGTCATGTTTCACGCCCCCCCGCCACACGAGTACTTGCCAAGTTCGAACCTCCCTCAAAAGGTTTAAGTTACCCATAAATCGCCCTCATTATTAGTATGTCCATGCTTAAGGCATGCATTTGGGGGTTTTATTCGACCAAAAGGGTTGCTTTTAAACAAAGGGGCTTAAAAGGGGATCCCTTTATTGTTGTCCTACGTGGGTTTATACCCACATGAGTAGGGGTTCATCAATCCAATTACCTTTTTTTTGGTCCACCCCCTTTTTTTAAATGTTTAATATGGTTTTATTTATCACTTTAACCACGATTGGACTAAGGGGGGCCACTAATTTTTAGTGGTTCCAATCTACTTCCAAAGCAGAATTCCATAAACTTTCCTTGTCGAAATGTGTTTTATTTTCAAATCAAGGCTTATGGTGTACCAAACCTATTATTGTTTTCGGGCAAAGTTTTTGGTTTTTCTTAATGATTTTGGCCACTGCTTCCCCTTCTACCCATTTAAAAAAATAGTTAATAGTCACAATGATGTATTAGCATTAACCAGTTACCTTAAGGTAGGGGCCCAAAATATCAATCCCCTATGGAGCAAAGGGCTAAAAGCTAGTGATGAGAAGAAGATTATAGATACCCCATTTTTGGCCCCTATCTAGATTAAAAAAAAAAAAAAGTCGAGTTTACAAATAATTAAAAATATATAATATATAAAAATAATAAAAATATATATGAATAAAAATAATAAAAGAACTAAACAAAAATAAAATAAAAATTTTTTATAAAGGAGTAAAAATAAATAAATAAAAATAAAAATGACAAAAAGTAATTAAAAATGAATATTTCAATAAAAGTAAGGAAATATGGGTCTTTAAATTAAATTCAAGAACCTAAAAAATAGAAAAAAAATTAATCAAGACAGCTAATTAAAATAAAAATTAAATGCAAGAGGAAAACAAGAAAAGGGCTAGCTCAGTTGGTTGTATTTATGCTCAGATATAAGCATGTGGAGTGTAGGTTTTAGGTTCAAATCTCACAATGGGCACATATGCCCTTTTTTTTTTCTTTGTCCTCACAACTACCACATAGCAGCATTTGGTTAGCTAGGGCAAGTCATGTGCAAGGCATGTGATCGTCTCCTAGCTTTAAATAGCAATCTGAAAAACGAGAAAAAAAAAAAGAGAGACAGAGAGAGAGAGAGAAGAGCCCCACTGCACCAATCAGGATCAAATTACTTCAATCCTTATCACAAACTTATACAATCCTATCCCATTTCAATATAAAAAAAAAAAAGTCGCTTTAAACAAAGAATTATCTTAATTCTACACTGAATCAAAGATAAGACAAAAATGGGTTTTCAGTTAAAGATATGATTCATGTCAATCCAATGTCCTCCAAGCTCGTTAACGGTACCAGTAAATACCATAAGATCCCCAAAAGCAAGGGGGCAAAAAATAAAAAATAAAAAAAGAGAATAAAAAAGAACTAGTTTCAAAAATTTTTTCCCACTCGAGACCCATGCTTGCCGACCGCAACCTTCTCTCTAAGATAACTCAGCCAACACCCCATCGCGAACCTCCATTTAGGTACCAGTAGGACCATAGTAGCTTCTAGTTTTAGAAAAAACCTAACCTTTAGTCTTGATTTCTTCCTACATTAAGGAATTGAAAAAGGCACAAACTTCCTTCTATCAACTGCCCATCAAACCGCCCCCTAAGCTAGTCTTTAGGCAAAAACACCACCTCTAGTAAACTCTACGCCCTCAAAAACCCCAAGATTGACTCCTCAACTGCCCTAAACGACTGCCGAAAAATGCTCAAGAAGACCGCCACTATTCATTGTGTCCCAAACCCATGATCCAACGCGAACCCACTCGCGATCCAATCAAGACTTGACCCACGCATAGCTGACCTACCTAACCCATATTTGACCTGAACATGCTTGGTTAGTGTATTTTCTCTTTTCGTTATGTTATTATTTTATTTATTTATCTTATGAATATTATAAGGTAAAATTATAAAATTTTACGAATAGAAAAAATAATAGAAATGATAGTAAGGAAAATAATATGAATCTTTACTTTTGAATACCCACCGAGTTATTGTGGTGTATACTATCGCTCAATGGAAAATGATAAAATAAAAAAATAAAAAAATAAAAAAATAAAAATAAATAAAAAATCTTTAGTATAAGAAAAAATAATAAAAATAAAAATATTTAGTATAATTATAAAAATAATTAAATAAAATCTTTAGCAAAGAATAAAAATATAAAACTCTAAAAAGATAAAAATAAAAATCATTAGTATAAGTTAGGATCTTAAAAAATAAAAATATGAAAATGAAAAATATAAAATATAAAAAAAAAACAAATTAAATATAATAAATAAAAAATCTTTAGTATAATAGAATTTTAGGAACAAAAAAATAAAAGTGAAAATAATAAAAATATATTAAATCTAGAAATAAAATATAATAAAAATTTCTTTTTAGTATAAAGTTTTTAATTAAATTTTCAGAAATATAATGGAATAAGAATAAAGGATAAAAGAAAAAAATATAATAAAGATGGAAAGCTTTTTATCAAAATCTAATATCTTAGAGTTTTATCACATAGGGTTTTTTTTCCAAAAAAAATAAAAATCTAATATGATAGTTTTCAAAAATTAGGATATCTTAGGTTTATTTAAGAAAAAAAAATCATCACATAAAAACCTAGGTTACTTAGGAATTTTCTTAATAAAAATTAATCTGATTAAATAATATAAACCTAGCGTTTTTTATTAAATAAAATTAATCAATAAAATAAAATTTTATAAAAGAAAAAGTGAACTATAGACGATTTGTTCTCAGTTAGTGAGTAGGTAAGCACCTTCGGGGTAACCATAATAAACTAAAACCTTATGTTAGAAAAAAATAAATAAATAAAAACTTTAGAAAATTAAATAAAGACTTTCGATTATTAACATACACATAATAAAACTTTAGAAATATTAGCATAATAAAATTCAAACTTTAGGTTTGTTAGCATAAATACATGATCTTGTAGTAGTAGTAGTAGTAATAATAATAATAATAAATAGTAGCACATGCATGAAAAATACAGACAAGAATATAAAGGCTTTTTAGTAAAAATTCTTGAAAATTTTACATGGTAATCATTTATGTTTTAATATGTTAGCCTACAAATCTAGCATTTTTGGTTAAATATTTTTCTAAAACATCTTTTAGAAAAATTCACAAACTAGTAACTAGTTAAAGTTAATCTACCCAATTAACCTTGACTTATTTTCCAACTTAGGTTGATGTTGACTCATTTTAAAAGTTAATTTTTCTTAATCTAGTCGATTAATCTATATTAAATGAGTAAGATTTATTATAGATCAAAATTAAGAAAAATAGTTCAAAAAAATTTGACTCGACAAAGATTATTGCTCAGCAGTTAGTCTATAGGCGCATACTTCTAGCATCGAACGCACTTCTCAACCAACTCCTTGGAGTCTCTCTTCATTGTAAGTCAATAATAACCAAGATGAAGGGCTTTGACATAGAGGATTTGGCTATTAATGTGATTGCTGCACACATCAACGTTTAGCTCTTTCAGCATATGTTAAGCTTCCTCTAGTCTCAAACATCTAAGGTAAGGGAGGCTAAATCCATGTCGATACAGTCGGTTACCTATGAGGTGTACCAAAATACTTTATACAAGAACTTTCTTACCTCTTTCCTTTCATTTGGTGCCATGTACTCTACCATAAAATCAACTAAGACTTATGTTTTAATGGCTTCCCTTAATCGGTATTAGACATCGTATGCACTCAAATCAAAGCATACTTGGCCATTCTTATGAAAGCATTAAGTTTCTATAATAAACTAGCATAGCGGCTAATCCGTTAGGACAACTACTTGATGAGTGTTGAAATAAGGTTGAAGTTTCCGAGCAAATATCACTACTGCCAAAGCAAATTTCTCCACCTTTGAATATTTGATTTCAAGTCTCTAGAGGATGTGACTCACATAGTACGCAAGCTTTTGTTCCCTTTCATCAGCTCAAACTAATACTAAGGAAAGGGCTTGGTCACTTACAGACAAATATAAGTGCAACTTTTCTCTAAGGACTAGTTTAAACAATACTGGTGGAGCAATCAAAAAAGTCTTTAAATCTTTGAGCACTGCTTAACACTATTCAATCCATTAGAAACTTGACGAGATTTTCAAATTTTGAAGAACTCTGAGCATCTATCGATTGATTTAGACATAAATCAATGTAAAGCAACAATCCATTCTATAAGGCATTATACATCCTTAACAATTCTTAGGGATTACATGTTAAGGATAGCCTAAATTTTTTTTGGCTTGCTTCAATCCCATGAAGATCACTGATCCACGCAAAAGAAATATAAAATGAGCGTGAATAAATACCGGCAAGTGTACCGGATCGAATCAAGTAATATAGTGAGAGAAGAGTGTCGAACCACGAAGATTGATTAAGTAATAAACCTTTATCAATTTCTACTATTATTTAGGCAATGATGTTTGATGAGAATTGAATGAATTATGCTAAATGCTCAAAAAGAGAATTGTGTTTGAAAAATGATGAATTGATGGTCGGAAATAGAATCTACCCTAATTCTACTAATCATATTGCATTCATGTTATAATAACTCATAGTTATATGGATTTTCACAAGAAATTAACAAAACCTTAATCCTTTATCAAGTTTTAAAGTAGCATTACCCCAATTTAAATTTAATAGCTCCCGCTAATTCAAATCAAATGAGGATTCTAATTCACAATCATAAATTTCCCAATTATATGATTGCCTAATATCTTTAAATAATTTCTCCTAATCCCTTAGTGAAAAATTTAATAAAAATATTGCATGAAACACTTAGGTCAATTTCTAATAAAATTCAATAACGCTGCTTCCGCATGAATTATTAAATCTTACTTAGGAATTCCTATAAAACCTAAATTTCTCTTTCGAGTCATTTACATTTCTATGCATTGATTTCAATTACAAAATACAATTCATAGCAGGACTTCTTATATGAAAATTCCGTATATCTATATGTCCTATAACATGAATACAATGATCATTTTAGTTTGAATTATGGCTTCATCATGTTTCCCACAAGGATGATTTAGAACATTATAGTATGAATTGCATAAAAACAATTGAAATAAATAGGTGCAATGGAATTCATATTAAACAACAAGAATAAACTAATAAATGGCATAAAAGAAAATAAAGTAAATGAAACAATAGCTATAATCTTCAAGAACTTCAATCTTCCAAAATGATTCCTCGAATTCTTCAATTGAAAGCAAAGTTCAGCAAAATAACTTTCTTTCTTCAACTAAAATTTGGAATAACATGAAATGTAAAGGAATTAAAGAAAATATAAAATCCTAAAGTTCCTAAGGGAATTCTAATGATTTCAAAGAAAGACAAAGGATGCTAAACAAAGAATCAAAACAAAAGGATTCTAAAACAAAAGGGGATGCTTCCAAAGGGTTTACACAAGGGCCTATTTATAGATCCAAAGAGGAGGAGGATAGCTTGATCTGATGAGGAGTTGAGTCAGCAAATTAATTAAGATACGATTTTGGAGAGATTTTCGCAATGGATATCCGGGGAGTAATGAAGGTCGGCGGCCTTGAATGTAGGCCGGCTTTAAGGCCGGCAGCTTTAATTTTTTTTTTAAGTCGGTTTAATATAAGCCGGCTCAAGCCGGCGGCCCTTTAATGTAGGCCGGCCTAAGGCCGGCGGCCTTCCGTGCAATCCTCCGCTCGCTTCTTCATTTTGTGAAAAAAATCCTCCAATTAACTTCTAATTTACTTTTGGGTCCTCAAACCTGAATTTTCACAATAAACACCATTAAATATCATTTCTTTATATTTTCTTTATAATATTGAAATAAATTTAATATAAGTCCAAAAGAAAATAAGTATAATGTGATCTTATCAATCACCATAATCTAAGAGATTTCCCTAAGGTGACCTCTAAACACACACTTCTAGGGATTTAACTTCATGTTATACTCCCTAAGGTGTCAAAAGCTTCCTAGATGTCTTTAATATGGTCATTAGGTTGCTTGCTTTTGACGATCATGTCCTCTACATATACTTCTACATTCCACCCAATCTAAAACCTAAACATCATCACTACCCGGCACTAATAAGTTGCCTCTGTATCTCTAGTCTAAAAGACATGATGTATAATAGTGCACACCAAAATTGGTGATGCATGAGGTATGAACTTAGTCAAGGTTGTGGATTCTAATCTGTTATAACTGAAAAGGCATCCATAAAGCTCAAAGCTCATAAGTGCATAGCTCAAGTTGATTCAACTCGCAAATTCAATCCTTATGATGGAAAAGCAACCCTTCAAGTAAGCTTAGTAGCAGCTTTGCATCTCTTCCTTAATCGCTGCCTACCTTTTCAAAGACAAAGTGGCATCTCTTCTACTTTACAACCTTAAAGGTCAAGTCAATGTTAAGTTGGTGTATGATTATCTTTGGGGGAAGCATGGCATATCTAATGGCAACTAGGAAAAAAACATCCTTATTTTGGAGGAAATCAACAAGATGTTGTTTCAATTCAACAAGCGTCGACTTACTAACTTTGCTTAATCTACTTAAAGGTTGCAAACCAAGCTGTTCCATCTCTATACCCTTAACCAATTCCCCCCTATTACCTATTTTTTTTCCTTCAATTTGGTTTCAATAGTGAGAACCTCTCCCCTGGTTAATGCCTGAAGGTAATGTGACCTCCTTAATTTTTGGGTTCCTTAAGCAAATTCCAACTCCAAGGGAGGTTTGGAATTTAGTCTTTAAGTAGCTAAAAAGGGAACCATATTGAAGGCATTCTGGCTTGATTTTCCCCAATATAAACATTGTAAGGGGATTAGTAGTCAACCACTAGGAATCAACGGTTGTTTAGCTATGTTTTCATTATAAATCAAGCCATATAGGGAGGAAAATATTGCAACAGCTTGAATAGGTAGTTATTGAAACCGTATAATTCCTGGTTATATGTTTCAACTTGGCCCTTCATCTTTGACTTCATTTTGTCATAAGAAATCTTAAAAAGGATGTTCACCAAGCTTTCCATATTGATCAAAATTTTTCTAATCTCAAAACCACTGACCCAAGTGTTACAATAAGGGAAATCATCATGTGAACTTTAATACCCTCCTAATCCTCATCAGAAAAGGAAATAGAGTTATCCACTTTAGGTTTTTTATTATGCAAGCTCATGACTTGCTGTGATTTGGGCATAAGCCTTGCTACATGAGCTTAGCTGCCCCTTGTAAAAAGGGTTCCCCACAATGGTATTTAATTACCCCATTAGGGGCATTGTTATAGTTGCTAGCTAAGGGCTTAGTCAATTTTTTTGGGTTAACTCCCTTTTCCCTTTTAGTTAGCCTTTTGGTCTCCTCAAGGTGGTTGTCAATGTTTTCACAAAGTTAACTTCTTTTGATGGTGTCCCCAAATGCATTTTTCAACTAAGACACAATCCTCCCTGTTATGTCCTTGTCTCTATTGAACTCATATTACTTGCCTGAGAAACTTTTTGAAGGGGGGCCCCTGAACATGTTTAGGCCATCTTAAGATATCCCTATTATGGACTTTTAGGAGTATCTGCCTTTAGGGTTGGTTTTAAAAGAGGTTAGTTCTGGGTAAAATGAAATGGATGCTTCTTGTTTTGCTTTCCATTATTTCATCCATGAGACAACCCTTTATCAATTCTAAGGTCGAGCTAGTCTTTATGGTCGGTTGGTCCTTTTACTTTTTCTTTTTAAAACCCAATTGGTGGAAGCATGATCAACATCATGCTCTCCAAAATGTCCATTTTTTGGGGAAAGGTGTTTGGGGTTGCTGCCCATAGTTGATTTCCCCCCACGCATGGAAATTTAAGTGTTTTCAACAAAGGCCCGATAAAGGAAAATTTTACTCATAATTCTCAAGCAATTTGCAAGTATTCATTATTTTTTTTAGAAAAATCACAAAAGGAAATGGTACTTAAAACATGTTTAAATTTTTTCATTTCAATGTTTGGGGGAAATTTTTAGTTCAAAAAATTAATCCCAAAATTTTGGGGAGATTGCATACAAATTGAATCTTTAAAAGAATTTAAGGGGAAAACAAAATGACATTAAAAGTTGCCGGGCCCTTTTTTGGCCGGCTTTCCATGCAACAACCCCCGGGCCCTTTTTGGCCGGCTTTTAAAAGAAGGGTGCCGGCCTTTGGCCGACCTTGAGCCGACCTTGGGTCAATCTTGTTTTAATTGATCTCCTCGCCTCCCC